>JBBIGC010182786.1:0-14483 GCA_037576955.1 Lepidarchus adonis
TAAATTTGACTTGACTTGACATATCTGTAATAAAGCTGCAACATTGGCAGTGGACAAACAGTGGCAGATGAAGCGAATAAGACTATCAATCTATACAATTGATTTGTTTAACAAAAATGGCTTATTCACCTTGATATGCTGAAAAATCTTCCACCATCATTATCATATATTTTATACTTTATCTTATACTACAAAATCAAAATGCTTACTCAACAATGTAGTGTCAGTGGGGAATCATCAATGTATTATTTTCCAGCAGACATGCTTTATGGTTTTTGTCATGTAGAGGATATGGCCTTGCACTATGGAGGCTATTTTATAGATTTAGAGCAAATCATGCCTTCTTTCAAAGCTTTCCTCTGTTCTCTGAAGATAAGTAGAGGAGACGAGGAGAGTAAGAGAAGAGGCGGCAGTGGCATTATCATTTTAATGACAAGCAAATAAATCAGCTCTCTGAGGTGTGCAGCTTCAAATACATAAACGACTTCCACCAGTGTTTGTCAAATCCTCTTCTAACATCAATGTTCTACCGCCTCATCTGGTGGCATACAAACTGTGTTGATTAGAGGTGCTGTCCTGAAGGTCATTGTAGCATTTTTCCTTAAACTGAAATTTCTTACTTCTCAGATGGTTTTTGAGTGGTTTTGTTTCTCAAATTTATTCAAAAGAAATTCAACCAAAATGCACTAATTACAGGGTCTGCTTTATCCATGTGTGATGTGTTTATAAGAGCAAAACTGACCTACATAAAAGAAGTGACTGATATAAGTTCCTGGGTGCTTCAAGGAATAATATCCCACATACAGTACATTTTGCGAGCATTCTTCTGCATTTCACCTCCTGCTGACAATGGTTTGGGTCCAAAATATCGCTCTATGAAAACACTAGCCTGGAAGAGCATGCATGGACAGAAAGCTACCTGATCTCCCCCTAAGGAACTGTAGATGCCTCTTAACATTGAACTCCTGATTTGATTTATTCATAGTTTTCTTCTCTTTTTCTTCTCTCTAATACTAATTCTGTATGTCACTAATTGCGTTGGGTCCTAGTTACAGTTCTGATATGTTTGATGTATAACATCCTGGTAGTTCCCTTTTGATCTGCAAGCTCAGGTCAGCTGGTGGTGAAAAAAACTGAAACTAAACACTGTGAAATGTGGTGTTCAGCCACTATGTTGCCAAATGTTGGAACCAACTGCCTATTAATAACAGATCTGCCCCAACTATTGCTTAGTATAGTTTTAAACGGATGCTAAAAACAGTACTTTTCTCTATTACCTTTCCCTCACTCAAGCGTTGACTTAAATGTGTCTTTTAATGTCTATCTCTTATGGGATAAGAGGGAAGTGGTTTATCCAGGCTTATGGGAAAAAAGGGAAGTGTGGTTAGCCTTTCTTATGGGATAAAATGGAAGTGGTTTATCAACTCTTATGGGATAAGAGGGAAGTGGTTTATCCTATCTTATGGGATGAGAGAGAAGAGTTAGCCTCTCTTATGGGATAAGAGGGAAGTGGTTAGTCTCTCTTATGGGATAAGAGGGAAGAGTTAGCATCTCTTAAGGAATAAGAGGGAAGTGGTTAGTCTCTCTTATGGGATATGAGAGAAGAGTTAGCATCTCTTATGGGATATGAGAGAAGAGTTAGCATCTCTTATGGGATAAGAGGGAAGAGTTAGCCTTTTTTATGGGATAAGAGGTAAGTGGTTAGCCTCTCTTATGGGATAGGAGGTAAGTGGTTATGGGATAAGATGGAAGTGGTTTATCCTCTATTGTGGAATAAGAGGGGAGTGGTTTATCCTCTCTTATGGGATAAGAGGGATGAGTTAGCCTCTCTTCCCTCTTATCCCATAAGAGAGGCTAACCACTTACCTCTTATCCCATAAGAGAGACTAACTCTTCCCTGACACATCAGAACTGAAGGGACTCTCTCCACCTTCAAGAAACACATCAAAACTCTACTATTCCATGACTACCTCAGCATCTAAAGCACTTGTATATATGAATAGGACATATTAACTAGGCTGTAGCACCTACCGTCTGTTTTAGAATTACTAATATGCTCTTAATGGTAGTGTCGAAATGTGTTTCTCTTTCAGATAGTAAAGTTGTAGAACTTATCATCTGCTCTTCCGTAGCACCTGCACTGTTTTCTATGACTAAGAAGATTGTATTGAACTCCCTGTAACTCACACATCACTATTGTCATGTTTGAATTTATGCTTGATTGTTCCTGTACCTGGAAGTCGCCAAATGAATAAATGTAAATGTAAATGTCTTATGGGATATAAGGGAAGTGGTTTATCATCTATTTTGGGATAAGAAGGAAGTGGTTTATCCTTTCTCATGGGATAAAAAGGAAGTGGTTTATCCTTTCTCATGGGATAAAAAGGAAGTGGTTTATCCTTTCTTATGAGATAAGACTGAGGTGGTTTATCGGTTTATTCGCTGTTATGGGATAAGAGGGGAGTGGTTTATCCTCTCTTATGGGATAAGAGGGACGTTTATCCTCTCATACAGATGGTATGTCATCTTTATGCAATCTTAATATTACTTTATTGCTTTTTTAATGTTTATTTATTTATTTTTCATATTCTCTTTGCTCGTTTTATTGCTCTTCATTTTCCTTGTAAAGCACACTGAATTACCATGTGCAAAAACTTGCTTTACCTTGCCTAATTACATAATTAGCTGCAAATTACTGTGATAAGCATATATCAGAAGTCCCCTAATGAAGGAATTGAAAATAAATGTTACATCTTCTGAAAGGTTCCCATCATCAGACATTATTATGGTTTAGAAAGGTGAAGTCAGTCTGTCTTGTCTTGTATCGTCAAAAGGTCTGATTAGGGGGGAGATGGTCTAAGTGAAATGGAAAAATGACACATTCATAATTGGGCCTTTTTCTGTTTCCTTTTATCACCGCTTCTTCACTTGACCACTTCTTTCTTTTCTCCTCTGCAATCGTGTATGCTGTCCACACCTGTCTGCCTGAGAAAGAGCCCTTGAAACTATCAAGCACACATTTGATTACCTTGTGTGGCACCTTCAGCTTTAGGTTATTGCAACATTACATTACTAAATAAGTGGGGTGCGTACAGTTCCACTTCACTTGATTCATTTTAGTAACTAGAACTCCATATATTTCAGAACTTCAAAGCTTTACTGACAGTAAACAAAGGTTCACATGAATTAACATATCACAGATTTTGTTCTTGCAGCACTGTGGATGGGAAAATGTCAGAGTATATATTGTAATGGTTCTCCAAAGAGAGAAAGCCACTAATGACACACTCACACACAGTAATGCCTTTTTAACCAATCAGAACTGGCCAGGTTTTTATTGCTTGCTCGAACCAGTCTTTAAAAAGACTAACCTGTTACCGGTGTGCTCCCTAGAGGCTAGGTTACACACGAGCATTAACATGTGAGCGAGGCATGATGGTGGATGCCCAACTACCCGAGTCCTTTACCATAATCGTCTCAGCTATGGTGGGTTTGGACATCCACCATCAGCTCGCTCCCACAAACATAGCACATCACAAACTTTCAGCTCACCGACAAACCATTTGCAAATGACTCCACCGCTTTGGCCAGATGACTATTGCAGGTGACTCCACTGACACCAAGACACCGCCGTGATTGTTTGCAGTGGGCAAAAGACCATGTGACCTGGACAATGCAGCAGTGGTCTACCGTCCTGTTCACTGATGAGTGTTGGGTCATCTTACAATGAAATGATGGTCGTCAGCATTGCTGGAGAAGGCAAGTTGAGTGATACGCTGAGGTCAGCATGGTCCCCATGGTTTGCTTTGGTGAAAGAGGTGCAACAGTCTGGGCACTGCACGTTCTTACCTCAGAAACATCATAGAACCCATCATCATCCCCCAATTTCACCAACACACCCCCAAATTTCTGTTCATGGATGATAATGCTCCACCACATCATGGCATAATTGTCACATCCCGACTTCTGGAAGTTGGAGTGCCTCATATGGTTTGGCCATCGATGTCCCATGACCTGATCCCCATACAGCACATCTGGGACCAGTTGAAGCAGAGACTGCATGATCGTACCCCACCCCCACGTGACCTGGCAGAACTGCGTGTAGCACTTGTGGAAGAGTGAAACACATTGCCTCAGAACAACATCATGAGGCTAGTGAGGAGCATGAGACTACTGATATTGTCAATTTTTGTTATGAAATGAAATGAAATTCAACTTTATTGTCATTGCACATGTCATAGGTACAAGGCAACGAAATGCAGTTTGCATCCATCCAGAAGTGCTTTAGCCATAATATGGATATATTACAGATACATTTTGGCAATAATATGAATATATAGTATATTACAAAAATTACAAAATGGTCTATTATAGATATGGTTTTATTACAATGTACACTGTGTGAAGGTATGTTGTGAATATGCTATGGCTATAGGTATGTACAGGCTGAAATAAAGCTATACAGAGATATGGAATATGAACTAAGTTGTGAAGGTGGTAAGCAGTTATATATATATTGTTTTGTTCTGAATGACTGTCTACGGTATTTACAGTGGTCCAGTTAGATCAGTGGAATGTGTGGGTAATTCCTACAGAGTGGTGGTTCAGTCCATGTTATTATTGTGTGTTTGAGGGTACAGTTGTCCATTTGTTGTTTTGTCCAGTATGTGTGTGTTCGGTTATAGGTGATTGTGGGTGTTCAGTCCGTGTGTTTAATGTGGGCCAGATGTCAGGAGGCAGGATTCAGGAGTCTGACAGCTGTAGAGAAAAAGCTGTTCCAGGTACATGGTGATCTTAGTCCGAAGGCTCCTGTAGCGCCTCCCAGAGGGCAGGAGGGTGAAGAGTCCATGTGCTGGGTGACTGGGGTCTTTGATGATTTTCCCAGCCTTTTTTAGACACCGTTTCCTGTAGATGTCATTTATTTAAGTATTTGGGGCGATCCCTGTTATTGTCTAAATTTTGAGGTAATAAATATTAAACTAATGTCAATGGCGTTTCTTCTGATACATTATTAGTAATATCAAAGGGAACTTTTACTCATTTCATTAAAATTCAGAGCAAATAGGAAAAGCACTCATGTGAATAACAATAACCCTAACTTATTGGGAGTAGTATATACTATATACTATTGCTGAAAGAACAAAAATGGTCTGATATTTAGTAAAATATGATCTTTTGAGTATTATTTCACACTAACATTTATTTTCTTGTATATAACATCATCACAAATATGCACATATGGAAAATATAATAACTCAACAAACATACTTAAGTCATGTTTAATGCTACTTTGTATTCATTTTTTAAAGAACAGCATTGACTGCATTTCCTGACATGTCGGTGTACCTCATCAGATTAGAATTGCTGAGTCAGAGTAAAAAAGACTCACTTTGTATCACTGTTTGAGCTGTCCAGTACCTTTTATCTCATTCCCATAAGGCAGCAATTATTGGGGTCAGCTTTTCTCTTCTCTTTCTCTTTTTTTCACCTACTCTATTCCTTTCTTCTGCACATCTGGGTACATTATTCACACCTGCCTGTCAAACGTCTGTCCCTAGAATCTGTAATTAACTGTGTGTTTTGGGAGTTTGGGGGCTGGGGGAAGGTAAAGAGCGAAAAGAGAAATGAAAGCTTTGACCAATTTTAACAACCAGAGTTTTTTTTGTCTCTAATGGGAATGCATTGAATTATAATGCAAAATGAATGTGGTATTTCAGTTGTGCTCACTTCATAGTTAGGTGCCCAAACATTGAGCAATATTACAGAAGAAACACTTTTGCTTCCCTCAGATTATTCTTCAATGAAGTTTTGCAATAGAGAATGAGAACCTTAAGTCCTGTCTTAATTGATGTTTTTTTCCCTAAAACTGAAAATCTAACATGTCCGGGAATCTTTGTTTTTAATCCTACATTCTTACGTTTAAAGCTACCTGCAAGAGATCTTTGTGTGAAACCTTTTTTTGGGTAAAATTCTTTTCAATTGATGGCAATGTTTGCAGATTAGATTTTTAACACTATGTAATGTAAAGACAGAACATTAGAATATAATATATCCTCTTATTTTCATGTATTGCATTCTATTTCTGCTGAAACCTAATGCAGCACTAGTTGAAAAATCAATTCAAATTTCATAGGAACAGTTTTGCTGCAGTTCTGTTTTGAAAAATTGTAATAGCCAGAGGTCTGGTTTAGTAGATAAAGCAGAAACTGAACAGGACAAAAACAGTGTAAAACTGGCAAAGGAAATGTATGACTAATATTTATGTAGATGGTACAATAATGCATGGCTGGCATTAAAGGCATACAAACAAATGAACACATCTCATCACAAGCCTTTGGACAGTGGAAGGAAACTAGAGCACTGGAAGGAAACCCACGCAAACACAGGGATCTTCTTGCTGTAAAGTGACAGCCCTAACCACTGCACCACGGTTTTATTATCTGAAAGCCATAATCATCAAAATTCCAAGAAATAAAGGCTTGACATATTTCACTCTAAATGAAATGAATCTATATAATATATGGATTTCACTTTCTGAAAGGAATGTCAAAAAATATTGAACTTTTTCACAATATACAAATTTTTAAAGAATATGTATATTATAGAATCCTTGACTACTGGTTTGATCTGTTTTTTATCCCCGGTTGCAGCTAGTTTTTTTCTTCATAAGAGAAGAAAAGGTTGAGCTCTGTTTTGGTATTGATAACCAAGATTTGAATGCCATAACAGTTAAGGGAGGGCGTTTGCGCATGAACCCTAGACAGAATTTGACAGATGTGTTGGGCTTTTTTGTTTTTGTTCTTCTTTGTTTTGCTGTCTTGGTATAAAACACATTAAACCTGGATGCCCTTTCATGTATCCATGGTTCATCGCATCTCACTCTTAAGTCAGACACCATTTCTGACGTTAGATGCATTTTTGTCCCGGTTCAGTGGAGAATCGGTACTTGAGTGCAGGCTGCCCATTGGGTCTTTCACACTCTAGATGATTGTTCACCTCAATCATTTTTTGTACTTTTAGTCTTGTCAGGTATTCCAGTGGGCTCACGCAGCTTCGTTCACTGCTCATCTAGGCATACTTTTTTTTGCAGCTGTGATTTTGGTGGCACAATGTGAGAGAAAATGTGCTACAGTTTGTAAGCGCCAGCCACACCTCTTTGAATATAATTTCTTTTCAGTGTGCTAACAGGTTTCAGCCCGTACTATTTGCAGGTCAGAAGGATGACATAGGGGTCACTGAAGTGAAAAATTACATTGGGTATTGGTGGAGCACCTGGAGAAAAACTAGCAAAACTGTTCCAGTAAATTCTATAAAATAGGGCAGCTTGTCTTGCTCTCCAGGTGTTCTGCTGCAAGCTGACGCCCCGCTACATGGGACCATCCAAGATCGTTTGAAGGGTGAAACTGGTTTCAGTGAAACTGGCATTCCCTCATTCCATGATGGTGCACCCTGTCTTCTATAGCTGGGGTTCAACTTTTCCAACCTTAGCATAGCAGGACTGAGCCATAATGGAACTTTTGTACAGTTGTTGCAGTTGTTGTGTAACTCCTGGATAGTTACACGTGCCTGCACTAGCTATTAGGGAGTAGTGTGTCCTAAGTTTTTCCTCAGTTAGAATACACATTTTTTCAAATATTTTTTAATGCACAGGAGATGTGCAAATAGGTCTCTAAAAACAACATCAAGGCCAGACTGAAGTTTGCCAGAGAGAGCGGAGACAAAAACCAGGACTTCTGGAATTGTTTGATCAGATGAGTCTAAAATGTAATTATTTGGACACCAGAACAGAAGACATGTCTGATGTAATCCAGTCTGAGTCAAAACCAAGATCTTGAACCCATTGACATGCTGTGGGGTAAAGAAACCCCTTAAATATCCCAGCTTAAAGAATTCTGTATTGAAGAGTAGGACAATGTTTCTTCAGATAGATGTTAGAGATTGGTAGATAGCTATAGTTAGGAGAAGGGTGTCCTAAGTTTGCCCTCAGTTAGAATACACATTTTTGTTGATATCTTTTGTTTAGTAATAAATCAAGATTCATTTTTGATGTTTACCTACATTTAAGTCACTTTCTTTTCCAGAGATAAATAAGTCTGAACAGATGAGTCTAAAATTAATTATTTGGACACTAGCACAGATGACTGTACTAATTTGAACATCCCTATTTTATGTAGTCTCATCTTGTTAAAAACACCAAACTTCTCTTTCTCTTGTGGTTCATCTTACATTAGCACTATTTCACGAAGTAATTGTGCTTCTTCCCCCAGTGCACCTGAGCTTTGTCTTCAGTTCATTTATGAAACCAAAAGTAATAACCCACAGCAAATCAGATATCTATTCTCTATAGGCAGCTCAAGCAGCACTGGTAAAACAAATCATATTGTATCAAATGTTGTGTTAGATAGATTGTAAGAGCTGCAGGCACAGGATTGATGGGATTTATCTTTAAAATTTCCTGCACAGATTTTTGTCATTCCCCAGGCAACACTATATTGCTACCTTAGAAAAAACTGGGATTCACTTTCTGTCTTCTGTCTTTTAAAAACTTTGCGACATGTGAACATAAATTGAACTAAAAAGCCTTAGTGTGAAAGTTACAGTTTTCTTTTATACACTGTTGGAAGAATTTGAATAAAGCCTTTGCAGCATGAATGAAACAATGTTTGCTAGAACGTTAAGTCGAAGAAAGTACTGTAGGTCTTTGATCTAGTTGTAATATAATTTTAACACAGGTTTCTGGTACATGGGAAAAGGAATGAAACAAATTCAGTGTCAGCAAGCAGCTTGGAAGGTGTATTACACTTTTTGGTGTTGAAACTTTTGCTTGCAAACACCCTTATTTTAGCAGGAAGTTATACAGAATATAGGATGTTTGGCACTTGTATGTTTAAAGTCATTTTGTTGTTAATAATTGTGTAATTTATTTATTATTAAATTTGGAGAATAGATGCCCTGATATTTTTGTGAACTATTCTTTTCTGTATTCTCCGATTGTGAATGGCTTCCCCCACCTTATGAGCTGCTACAAAACCCTAATACTTTTGATACATTTTTCTTCAGACTTTCTACACAAACCACAATCACAGTTATATAGTAAACTGTAAAGTTTAAAAAAACTGTAGATATTATAGTGTGAACAACCACAAACTGTCAGCTTAGTGGAAATTAATGCCATGCCAATCATTCACTTGCACCCTAACAATTACACACACACCCACACAAATCAATTTAATTGTAGTGGTCATTAAGGCAACATACTGTACTACATCAGCTCCCGGTGGCACAAAGGGAATCCATGTTAAACCATGCTTTGGGAGCGAATACGTACATACTTACCATGATTCTCGGCTTGTGTCAGTTCTGCTTTGTTTCTACATAGAACAGAGGACATGTTGTTCATAGCCAGGTTCAGTGTGGAATAGTGCATGGTCTGAAGAATGTTGTGCAATTCTGTGATTGCAGAGTGCTGTGGTTGCGATATGCAAGTCTTATAAACCCATAACCTAGAAAATATATTGTGACAATTTTTGCTTATGAAATCAGGAAAATTATGGAGACTTGACAAAAGAGTACTGCTCAATATGGGACAGAACCCGCTTTATATAAGCCCTTTAAATGGCTTTAAAGCATATGTTCCCCCACAACTGGCATAGCACAGACAGAGCAACTCATAACTCCAGACTCTCCTGACTAATGGGAGAACCCACTGTCTAGCCATCAAGCCACATATCAAAGGTGGGATCGCCCATTTACCCAGAACTAAACACAAATACCACATTTTGTCCCACAAACACATACGTACTTCACACAACAACCCCCTGTATAACACATTTAACCCCCAAATACAGTCCCAAAACACACCAAAGTCTTCAAAGGGAGCTGTGTGATGCCAATGCTTTTGGAACAGAAGCAGTGTGCATTTTAGCATTGTCTTGATGGAATGTGCAGGAACATTTTGGATGGGATTGTATTTTGCTTTTAATCCATTACATATACTGTATACCTTTCAGCACTGATGGTTCCTTTCCAGAAAAGCAAACTGCCAGATCTGTATGAATTGATGCACCCCATATCATCAAAGACATTGGAGATGTCCCATGCACTCATTTCCATGACAGAATCATGCCTGCTTTTAATGCAGTCCTACATGAAGGCCAAAGATCACATGCAAACAGTACTGATTTCTGACCTTGTCCATTGTGCACAGAGAATTCTACAAACTTTCAGAATCTTTTGATATTGTGTACTGTAGATGCTGAGACCATATACCATTGGCAAACCTCTTCCCATTTTTATTTCTGAGAGACTCTGCCTGATGCTGTTTTGATAACCACTCATGTAACTGACCTGTTAACATTTATAACTCCAACTGTTTGTTTTCTACTTTCTTTTTCAGCCCTGTTGCCAATTCACTTTTTGAGTGGATACTGGCTTCCTCTGGGCTCTGACCTGAAACAAAGTCATCCCTAACATCAGTTCACCCTACTTCTGCTCTGGCATGAGGCTGATAGGGGGCTAAACGATCGATGTTCAATATTACACATATTGTAGTTACAGTCAATCAGTACCAACAAGTTACCACTTAAATAATACATATGATATATGATACTTTAAGACTAAATGAAAAGTGTATCCAGACAGCATTATATGCAGTGGAAATACATTCCAATAAACTGATCTCTGATTCAGCCTTTTATAGTCCTTTGTTATGTTTTTGTTCAAACTAGCCAATTGCAGTGCTTTCTGACCATCAGAGTCATGAGAGCGACCCATTAGCACTTTACCCAGATGACAATGTTTTAGATGAAACAACATAACTTTGTGTGGAGACACCTTTTGTTGATATCAGTAACTTCAAGAGATTCAGCATAACATGCACATCCATTTGATATCAAACATAGCAGTTAAATACAGCAATATGTGACATTATATACGTATATCGTATATCTTCCAATTGTACCCTGGGTGTTTATTTTACTGCCCAGCGTTTAATAGAGACAGGCGTTTAATGGAGATTATTCTCCTCACAGATGGAATGGTGATGGTATTTACAGCACAAAATGTTGTGCAGCTTCTTCGCTTAAATGTTGTTTTCCGTATGTTACAGCATGGAATTTGAACGCTAAATCAAATGACCATCGCTCAAACTGCTTCACGCTGTGGGTTATAATTGACATTGTTACAAGATAAGGTTTGTTTCTCATGGAGACGGAAAACGTGTTGGCAGTGTGGGTGGAAGAGGGGCGGAAAATTGTTTTTGTGGAAGTTAAGAGTGAGAGTTAGCGATTGTTGTGAGAGAGCGCGAGCTAACAGGGCAGCTCATTTAAGGAGTAAAAGGTAAAATGTACACAAAGAAATTTCGTTTAAACTTTCTTCATTTCTCGATAGCATTCAACAACAAAAGTTTTGATACGAAAAGTCACTTACAGTATGATGTACAAGGTTGATGTTTGAGGATTAGTGTACGGAAAGCGTGTCGGGTCATTAAAGATTGCAGTGTACTACAGACCACGTTTATTATAGACCAGCTACTATTGGAGACCGGCTTCAATTTCTATCTTTCAAACCTGGCTTTTAATGGAAATGGGCGTCAAAAAGAAACAGGCTATTATTAGAAGATATATGGTACATTTTATATGCTGTAAGACCTCTGCTTACAGACCCCTCATTGCATATCAAAGAGGAAGTAAACCTTCCACCCTTCAAAGAGGTTCTGTGCAAATACTCTTAACTCCAGAGATTTGGCCTACATAACAATTGACAGGAGACACCTGTCTGCCCCCCTCGGGGGCTGAATATCAAGGTTATTATAGTTAACGAAAACGAACGAAAAAACTAAAACTAGAATTAAAAAAGCATTTTCGTTAACTGAAATAAAAAGTAAAACAAAAACAACCGAAAACTAACTGAAACTGTTATTTGTGTATACAAAACGAACTTAAATGAACTAATATTATAGCAAAAACGTCCTTCGTTTTTGTCTTTGTAATAAGCCTTTTAGGTTGAATTAAAATCTATTTACTTCACGCTGCCAGTTTTAAGTGTAATATGTGACGTCACGTGTCCGTGACGCCGCTGTTATGCCGAAATCCTCCCCCCTACAAATTCCTCACCCTTTCGCAGGCATGCGCGTCTCCGACCTTTCGCATGCTTCCTCCGTGTTTTTAACAAAATTTATTCCCTAACACGTATGAAACGGCTTAAAACCAGACTTTGATTTCTGAAGACAGGTACATCAGTGTATCGCGCGTATTTCCTCATTTCTAACGCGATATTTGGGGGTTATTGAGGGATATAAAGATAAGATAAGATAAGATAATCCGTTATTGTCCCACAAGTGGGAAATTTCACAAAGCGGCTCTGTGTAAACATATTTTCGGCATTCGGTGCTAAAGCAATACTCACATGTACATTAGCAGTAATAATAAAAGGAGGTTGGAATTTGGCAGTGCGATTTTTCCTCCTGCCAAAATGATACCCAATGCAGTACATAATAGCTCTTTTCAGAAAATTGTTTTTTTCATTCTTTGTCAAGCCGTTGGGATAGGTTCCATTGAAAATGGTCTGTGTTGCAGCTACACGTCCGTAATTCCTAGGGTATAATTTAGAGGACACAAAGTTTGAAGTTAATTTGTTTTTTTGTACTCAACACACTGTGTATCTAACCTCAGAAGCAGCATTGCACAGATACTGTACTTAGGGTTGTTATGTTATGGGCTGTTGAATTTCAATTTGAGAATGGGTGTTCATGTGTCCTCTGAATACATGTTTTAAAATGTATCTTTGGTTGCGTTTTTATCATACAATACTTATTCTGGTGATTGATTTATGCACCTAACATATCCTAATTTACAAAAACAACTAAAACTAACACTGTAACTAATAAAAACTAAACTAAAACTAAGCAATTTCAAAATATAAAAACTAATAAAAACTAGTAAATCTGCCTCTAAAAGCTAACTATAACTAACTGAATTTGAAAACAAAAAGTCAAAACGAAATAAAAACTAAAACTAATCAAAAATCCAAAACTATTATTACCTTGCTGAATATTTCTTAGTGAGAAAACCCAGGCCAATCTAATCTGTGTTAAACTGAATGGACTTATTAACCTACAGACCTACACTGTTCTCTTAAAGTAATAATTATTATATTTTTCATTAAAACCGCACCAAGCAAAACATGTAGAATAGTGGTTCTTGACTGAATATCATGGTCATCCAATCATCTACACTACATGACTGCTTCTCTTTAGCCCACTCTAACCTTCTGTATGTAGATACCATTTCATAGGGAAATGTCTTTAGATAATAGATTCCTGTTTTGTTCCTGTTGTATTTATGTTGTATATGTTGTTGCTTTGTTAGGTTTCTCTGTTAGATTACTTTGTCATGTCTATCATGAACTAGTGTTCTTAGCCCTCTATGTTATTCTCGTTAGTTCATTGCTTCTCATGTTTAGTTCTCAGTGTCTGTCTTTATTTAAAAACCTAATTAAACTGCAATGCTGCGACCCTTACATCTTGTATGCCAAAACCTTAACACTTGGTCTACCCATGTGATTTCCTTTATAACCTTTCTATTTTGTTTATACTTCATGTAGGATTTCCATCTTGACACAGCCTGATTATCTTTCCATTGTTTCAGTTAACATAATTTCATTTTGAGGTCATGTTTCCTATCAAGTAGCCAAGTCCAAAAGCTGGTTAATTTCTACAGACATTCTGTTTTAAGGTGAATTTTGTGGCATTTGTTTATTTGCCATTGATTGTATATATTTAGGTAAAACTTTAAATTTGTGTATGACCTTTATATTATTTAGAAGATCTTTACCTTTTAAAAATCTACTTTGCTCATCTACAAAATCATTTAGTTGATGTACTATTTAGTTATATGTACACTAAGATCACATTTTTCTCACTCTGTCTCATACGCATTTTGTGTGTTATTCTTCAGCATGTTACTGAAAAATAAATCCGGTATGATAGACCCTGAGTCATTCATGCTCAAACACCCAAGAAATCGAACCTGATGTTAATCCCAACAACATTCCGATAATGCCTGGTTGATAATGCAGATCCAGGCAAAAGCTGTCTTCTTGAAGGTAATGGTTGATGGATCCTGGATGCACACTGTTGCAATGAAGCATTTGATTGGTTACTAGTGGAGTTGCCAATTTTCATACTGATGACCATTCTACTTATGGGTTCCCCAACAAGTAAGGTGTTTCATGGTATGGAGGCAACCAAATAGAATCTCCAGTCTCTTGTTCATGCTGCCCACCGCATGCTAAAACACTAGGCTGCCCTGTAGAGATCCACCCTTTGAAAAAACCTATTTATCGTTCTTGACATATATCCAACCACTTCTTTTCACTCGCCTTACCTGTCTCTCCTAATGCGCCTAAACCTGTCTCTCTCTCTCTCTCTCTCTCTCTCTCTCTCTCTCTCTCTCTCTCTCTCTCTCTCTCTCTCTCTCTCTCTC
>JBBIGC010182802.1:0-14481 GCA_037576955.1 Lepidarchus adonis
TGTACATCACTGCATTGAGCCAAACATGTTCAAGCTGCTATGCAAGGTAAACAATATATATTTTAAATATAAAGTATTCTCTCTCTCTCTCTCTCTCTGTGTGTGTGTGTGTGTGTGTGTGTGTGTGTGTGTGTGTGTTTTTTTTAGCATTTTTATTGTTGGTAGATCATTTTGACTTGGTCAAATTAAAGTAGCTTGCAAGGCAAAAAAGTTTGAGCACCCCTGATGTAAAGTAACCATTAGCATTTACAGACTTTTTGAGGTGTGCTATTTTGACATGAAATGCATTGAAAAGTCTTTTATTCATTATCATTGTTCATCCACTAATAAACGAGAGTCATTTTTATTGACCCATCAGTGCTAAGCTCTAAATTTCCTTTTTTATGGTACACAGAAGATATTTATATAAGCTGAATCAATACCACTATGTTTGTGATTGTCATCTGACCTTTTTATAAATCTATATTTATTATATATGTGCACGGTATTAAAGAATAATATAGTATATAAATAGTAACAATAATATTTTAAAGGCCAGTCAGTCATTATCTATATCGCTTAATCTATGTCGGGTTGCAGGGGGAAGCTGGAGCCAAACCCAGCAGCCTACGGGCCAAGGCAAGGAACACCCTGGACAGGAGGCCAACCCATCGCAAAATAGTCTTTATTTAAATTTGTTATATAATTTTTTTAAATTTACATATAACAAATAAATTGGTCAGTAGGTTGTTTCAAGCCCAAGTAGATAAACTACAGGCCAAAAGGCACTCCATCCAACATCCATCTCAGTCCTAATGTCTCTTTATTCATCTCACAGTAATGTGCTAAAACTACTGCCACAGGGAGGTAAAAGAAAAATTATTTCTAATGGAGCCATTTCTTAGTTATTGGGAAATGAGAATTGTGATGGTGTAAAGTCAGTTATTTAAATGGATAAACTGAAAGTAGTGCAAACCCTGTATCACTAGTCAACATGGCTATGAAGTGTTGGTTTTCTTTGGTATTGGTATTGGTATTGGTATGATACTTTGGATTGTAGATTAAGAAATCCTCAAAGTACTTTTGATTTGAGTTTATCTTTGTTTATTACAGTAAGTTAGTCAGTAACCTCTCTTCATAATTGTATGGGATGCTCTTTTATGTCTATTTATTCTACTGACCTTATGTCAGATCACCAAGTTCTAGTTTGACTGCAAGGACTGGCTAGTTATGAGCAGCTAAAGAACATCTCCGTGCATAGACCAAGCAAGAAGTCTTTTTCATGGGGTCCTGTTGCATTCAGGGTAGATTCCCACATGTTTGGAAATATGCTCAACTCCTAGGGGCAACAACGGGTGAAGTGTGCCAAAGAACCCTGCATTTCAGGCTTTGTTAACTTGATAAGGACTGTCTTCATGCTTCATGCTTGAGTTTTCTAATAACATTCTGTTTACATTCTTTATTATGAGGGTCTTTGGTCAAGGTACCTGCTGAACTAAGTTTAGGAGGATCTCAGGAGGATTAACTTCTTAGTCAGTGAAGCTGTTGCACATTTGACCTGTAATGTGGAGGCTGGTGGTGCCTTACTTGTCTGTCTCGAATTTGGAATTCCTGTCAATTCTTGTCAATAGAAAATGAAGTGTGTGAGTTTGTGTCCCTGCAATGGACAGCTAAAGACTGGCACTGTTGTTTATTGCTTTAATGAAGTTGCACATTTTGGGACCAGTACGTAAACCTTACAATTGTACTTCAGAGTGGGTCTCCAATGGTGTTGTTATCAGCAGCCATTGTAATATTGGACTTATAATAATTAACAATACACCTTTATCAGTGAATAATAAGCATATCTGCCACCAGTATTTCAAGCACCTCTTAAAATCCTTAACACAGGGCCATAATAACAGTAGTCATTGAGAGAGGAATGTCTGCCTTTGTTTTCAGCTTAAACAGATCAAGATTTAGAAAAATATTGTCTGCAGGCGCATCAGTATGAAACTGAGTTAGCCATTCAAATGAAATGAGGCATTATTTATTTGGACATTGTGCTAACCTTGTTCTAACACAGTGTACAGTGGGTTCAGAAAGTAATTAGACTCTTCCTTTTTTCAGTTTTATCATTTATGACATTTAAATTCATTCCCCCTCAGTAATCTACATTCAGTGCCCCATAATGGCCGTCAAAACGTAGTTTTACACAAGTTTGTGCATTTATTAAAAAAATGGAAAAATGGCATTTTGCTAAAACACTTTTCAAATACTTTTATTTGTTTAGCTCAAGTCCCTCCTGTTTCTCTTGATCCCTGCTGAAATGTTTCATCTTGGTTGGAGTCTACCGGTGGAAAATAACATTTATTTGACCATGTTTTGGAAAGGCAAACATCTGTCTTAAAGAAGGCCTCATGAGGTCAAAGGAACTGTCTGCAGAGCTCAGAGACAGGATTGCTGCAAAGCACAGATCTGGGGAAGGCTATAAAAGCAATGGTCCCCAAGGGCACAGTGGCCTTCATCATTCTCAAATGGAAGAAGTTTGGCACAGCCCGGAGCTGAGCAATCAAAGGAGAAGTGTCCAAGAACCTATTGGTCATTCTGACTTGACCTTCAAGGATCCTTTGTGGAGATGGAACTAAGTTCCAGAAGAACAGCCATAAGTGCAGCTCTTTTTGAGCTGACTGACATATCTCTCATGAGTTTGGCCCAAGTCATCTTTGCTTGCAGAGAATGAGCATTTCTTTCATACCCAGACATGATCCCTCTCATTTTACCAGTTCACCTTCTTATTGTGTAATGTTTTAAAATGGAATAATATGAATATTCCTCAAATTTTTCATTGTTATTTTGTCCATGTCCCAACTTTGTTAGGAATGTGTTTGAGGCATCAAATTCAAAATGTTGTTCAGCCAGACCATTAGAAGACGATTTTTGTGAAATTAAATGTTCCAGAGAATTAACAAACTGCAGATTTGTTATCAATTGCATTTTATGAAAAACTTTGAAACAAAAAGTTAAGTGCATGTTAACAATAGATTTATAATAGAAAGAATTGCTCATATGCGGTAGCATAGCCCAATGGTTAGAGAAGTGGGTTTGTGACCGAAGGGTTGCAGGTTCGATTCTCGGAACCGGACAGCAGGCTGAAGTGCCCTTGAGCAAGGCACCTAACTCCCAGCTGCTCACCATGTACGTCGCTCTGGATAAGAGCGTCTGCCAAATGCTGTAAATGTAAATGTAAATATGCATACATGCCATGCAGCCATTTGGAGGAAGAGGAAAACCACAATACACAATAGAGATTCTACAAAGGAAATTTAAGATGAAAGTCAAAGTGAAAGTCAGCCAGTCAGTCAGCAGTTTAAAACCTATTGAGATCTTACTGGGTTACTGTTAGACCGCTTCCTCTTTGTTAACACATGGCCATGCTCTGAGTGACCTGAGGATTCATTCCAGCTGCAGCAAATTCACCCAATCACCATTTATGGGCTATTTGTCTTCAGGTTCCTGTTTGAGGCCATGTCCACATGGGCATCTGAGTCAAGCAGACTCAGGATTGAATTCCCACAGTGTTTCTGCATGTTGTAGCGAATCTGACTGTCCACACAGGCTTTCAGAACCTGCACTTGGTCAGCTGCATGTTCGGATGGCGACAGAAAATGTTGCATCCTTGGTGCCAATTTCTGTCAAAATCCTAATGAGCTCAAAGAAAATGGCTGCGTTATGTTTATATCTGGTTAATCTACCGCTCTGGAGGACTAAATATATTCCATGATCCTTCACACCTTGTGCAGTCAGAGGACCCACTCACAATGTTTTCTCTGCCTGCGTTGCTGTATCAGGATGTTTTTTAGCATAAGGATGTTAGGATTCAGCTCTAATAAACTTAGAACCATTCTCCACTAAGATTATGAAATTATTGGAACTGAATCTTGACATCCATGTGTTAAAAATCCTCTGCATACGGTGACGTTATATATATATTTATATTATATTATATATTATATATATAATTATATAATTATATATATATAATTTATATATACAGTAAATATAAATTCCCCACTCGCCCCCTGGTCTTTGTCTTTCAAGCTCAGGTCTTGAAACTCTGCCAGTTTGGGCATCACTTCCCCGAGTTTTCCGATTACCATGGGGACACCTGTTGCCTTCACCTTCTACATCTTTTCTAGCTCTTCTCTCAGTCTTTGGTATTTGTCAAGCTTCTCATGTTCCTTCTTCCTGATGTTATAATCACTTGGGATCACTACATCTATCACTACATCTTCTTCCTCTGCTTGTCCACCACTAATCTGTCCGGTTGGTTGGCCATTACCTGTTTGTCAGTCTGTATGTGAAAGTCCCACAGGATCTTAGCCTGGTTATTCTCAACCACCTTTGGAGGTGGCTCCCATTTTAACCTTGTGACTTGTAGCCTAAACTTGGCACAGATTCCTGTACACTATACCAGGCACTTGGTTATGGCATGCCATGTGTCCCCTGCCTGCTAGCATCTTGAAACCTGCTGTAATGTGCTGTATTGTCTCAGGTTGCACAGCCTGCAACAGGGTTCCTGCATTGTCTGGAAGACAAACCATAATCCCCATTTGACTGCAAAACGTATCATGTTCATTGGCATTATGGAGCTCCTCTAGTCTTGCAGACAATTTCACCCTCCTTATCTTGTTCAGAAATGCCATAGTTTGTTGAACATCACTGGGTGTGAGCAACACCTTTTGACTGCCATTGTATTTAGTCTGTTTATTAACAGCACAGTTTAAAGTTCTCGCAGCACTCCCGTCTACCAACTGAGCAGCATTTCTTCAAACACAGCCCACTCAGTAATGCTCTCAGGGGATCTACAGCTAGTGCAGCAACCCACACAGTATTTTACAGGTGTTCTCAGTAATTACAGGCATGTTATTCTCTCTGCCAGGGTAGACAGCTTGAGGTATTAATGGCACTTGAGTTATGTTTCTTGTGGAACATTGATGCGATATCTAAGCAGAGATCTTTATGTTCAGTATTTGGTCATACACAGGCAGTGTTTGTTTAATGGGTGCCAAAAACAACACTGATGATTCATTTACATGACATCAGGGGACTGCAGACATCATACAGTATCCTCCATTATTATTGACACCCCTTGTAATGAGTAGAGAATATGTTTTTAAAATCTATCTATTTGTGAAATCGCTTGATCGCACACTAAAAATAATGATAAAAATCCAGCCTTTAGCTGAAATAAATTTAGAAAAACAAAAATTAAAAAAATTATTATCAATAAATAATTATTAATAGCATTAATTAAAAACAAAAAAAATTATTCATTTATAAATACATAGGCCAGAATTAGTGGTACCTATGGACTATGCAACAGAGGCATGTTTCTCATTTAAGTTGTACATGCTTCACCCATTTGGAGCATGTAGGAGGGTGAGTAAGTTGGTTGGAGGGTGTTGCCAGTAATTCTGAAGAGAACTATATGTAATATTTTTGCCTTAAAAGTATTATAAAATTCCAAAAACAAAGCTGCCATAATATCTGAATGCTGTTAGTGTAGGAGAAGATGAAAAATGTCTATGGCCTCCTGATAAAGATAAAAAAACATACTTGTTTCTCTTTTCAGTTCTGCTATGAAACCAGTTTAAGGACTGAAATATGCCATTTGGTGCCTTTGTGAGGACAAAAGTGGGAGGGGGCAAAGCTGTCTGAATGTTGTTTGGATCTGCAGTTCCTCAGCTATGCTTGTGCTACAGCTCCCTGTCATTTGTAAATTACAGATGATATATTTGTTTATGTGTAAGGGGGATCCACCAGGGAGGCCTTTTAATGCATCATGGCTTGTATGAGTGTAACAGTGTTTCATATGCATGTGCTCTCAGCAGAAGCAGTTTTGCTATTGCCTTGGTTATCCTCAATCTCCATGCTTTTCTTAGTTGTCTCTTTGTGCTTAATATCCCAATAGTTTGATCAGTAACAGACATACAGTATCTCACAAAAGTGAGTACACCCCTCATATTTTTGTAAATATTTTATTATACCTTTTCATAGGAAAACAATGAACTTTGATACAATATAAAGTAGTCAATGTACAGTTTGTGTAACAGCGTAAATTTGCTTTCCCCAACACACAACCATTAATTTCTAAACCACTGGCAACAAAAGTTAGTACACCCCTAAATAAAAATGTCCAAATTGTGCCCAACGTGTTAATATTTTGTGTGACCACCATTATTTTAGCACTGCCTTAACTCTTTTGGGCATGGAGATTTACAGATTGCAATTGGTATCCTCTTCCACTCCTCTATGATGACATCACGGAGCTGGTGGATATAAGAGACCTTGTATTCCTACACCTTCCATTTGAGGATGCTCTACAGATGCTAAATAAGGCTTTAGCAAGGTTTAGCATCGTCTTGAAGGTGTATACTGCCCTGTGGCCCAGTTTCCGAAGGGGGGGATCATGCTCTGTTTCTGTATGTCAGAGTACATATTGGCATTCATGGTTCCCTCAATGAACTGTAGCTCCCCAGGCTGATCACCCACCCCTACAACCACTGCAATGCTGGCAGCTCTCATACGGCCATTTTCAAATGACAGCGTCTGGATATGATGCTGAGCACATGCACTCAACATCTTTGGTTGACCATGGTGAGCACTGCTCTGAGTGAAACTGTCCTGTTAAACCACAGTATTGTCTTGGCCACCGTGCTGCAGTTCAGTTTCTGAGTGTTGGCAATGTTCTTATAGCCTAGGCCATCTTTATGTAGATATACTTTTGTGAGATACTGTATAAAGACCTGGATACATTTGTTGGGACTCTTCCATAATAAACAAAAAACACAACAATCTGAAATATGTGACAAAAGGTTAATTTTCAGACCTTTCCATAGATGTTCACAATGATTAAGGTCTGGGCTCATGAAGGGGCATTTAAGAAGTCTGATGTTTTTTCTCAACCATTCTTGAGTGCTTTTAACTGTATGTTTTGGGTCAGTATCCTGTTGGAGGACCCATGACCTGCAACAAAGGTAAAGCTTTCTAACACTGAGCCAGATGCAGCAAAGCAGCTCCGAAACAAAAAAGAGCCCACTCCATGTTTCACCGTAGCTTTGGTGTTCTTTTCTTTTTAAGCTTCATTTTCCCTTCTGTAGACAAAGAGCTGATGTAAATGACCAAAAATCTCCAGTTTTCTCTTGTTGATCCAAATGACGGTCTCCCAGAAACCTTGTGGGTTGTCAACGTGTGTTTTGGTGAATTCCAGTCTGTCATTTTTATGTTTTTCTGTCAATAGTTGTTCAAACTGTGATGGATGGTGCAATCTGGAAGTGACGCACCTTGACCTTGGAGTTCAGATTGAATGGTTTTGGATAGTTGGCTACAGTCCATTGAACATAATAGTTTTAAATAATATTGGCAACTATGATAACAGGAATATGAAGCTGCTTGGAGATGAACTAATAGCCTTTACTTTTAACATGGATATCTATAATTTAACTTTATAATTCTATAACTTTGCTTTCTCTGGTCCATGTTTAGTGTGATGCAATCAATGGTTTCAAACTACACAGTACCATGTTTACCCTTGAAATAGACTAAATGGTTGATGAAAAGTTTGAAGGCATCTGTGATATTAATTAAACACTTAGTTTGAAAATTGAGTATAATGGAAAGATTTCTAGGGCTACCAACGAATCTGTTCACACTATTTGAGCATATCTTTGTAAAATAAACAACAAATCTTTTCTTTTTACTCTGTCACATACTAAAGGTATCCTGGTATTAATTAGACAAGTGATTTAATTTGTTCTCTTTTAGGAGAAATTAAGCATTGTTTTAATGGGCTGTAAGGGAACCAACAAATTTGTCCAAGTCTGTATTGTCATGTTTTGTAATATGTTATTAAAAATGTTAGGACAGATGGTGCAGTAAATTGTGAACATCAGGTATGGTTGTGAATCTTCTTGAGAAAGAAGCTTGTAAGCTTTTGGCACCAGTAGTTAAACATGAAAGGTATAACAACAGCACTGATAAGGATTAATCCGGTCTGCCTTTCCTTGTTCAAAGACTGTTAACATGACCTCAGCCTTTGATCCAGTGACTCATAAGTTGTAATGGTGGGGCATGACAGAGAAAACTATTGTTGGCTGAGGCCCATTGTAAATGCCATAGAAGCAAGGTTTTGATGGATCATAAATGTTGTCTTAGTGAACTGTTTGAAGCCTTAAAGCCTGCCTTGATCGGCTTGCACCTAGAACAGCAATGTGCTGTAGGTATATTTGTTTCATAAAAGGATTTGGAAGCAACATGAAATGGAAAATAAGAAAAAAATAAAGCCTGATTAACAAGATAACAGTCTGGCAAATACTGTTCTCTCATAATCCACCATGTTTGATGGAGGAATGCTTGCTCACTATGCTGGTACCCTAGCCGTGCTTTCATAACTTCAAATAAAGACCAGGAATGATTGACAAGCCCCGTATTTACTGATTAACCACTGCTTTGTAGGGTAAGGCTCATTGACATCATTCTATAAACTCCATTTCTAGAAATCTGGTCTACTGTTAAATGAGCATGATCTTTGAGACATAGGCAGTGCTAGCAAAGAAACCTTTCTGCTTCTGTGATGAATATAGATAACATTTATGCTCTTGACTGACACTTTTTCCAAAGCGACTTCCAGGTACAGGAACATTCAAGCATTAGTTCAGACATGACAGCACTGATGTGACAGCTACAAAGGAGCTCAACACATTCCTCTTAGTCATAGAATACAGTGCAAGTGCTAGAACAGTGCAGATGGCAAGTGCCTCAACATTACTATCTGAAAGGCTAGAAAGAGAATAACACATTCCACATTACCATTAAGTACTTATAAACAAGTGTATCCCAGACGGCAAGTGCTACAGCATGAACAACATGAACTATTACTATCTAATAGTGTTAAAAGAGTCTAGGACATTTCTCTTTGTCATTAAGTGTAAGTATAGTACACATTGCTGCATTTTTAATCCATTGCAATGGCTTGATTGTGGTTGCAGGCAGACTGGTCAGCAGAGAATTGCAGGCAGGAGAGCACCAGTGCTTGGATTAGGAGTTGAGTGAAGTTTTCTGAATAATATGACCTTATCTTGTGGATGTTGTAGAGAAAACTATTTGGAAAATTGTTAATGCAGTCCTACGCTGCATCAGGAAATGCATCTAGAAGTGGTATTACAAAAGAAGCAAACTAACATCAATGACCTCTCTGGTCCTAAACTTATATTAGAACTTTTTTATATTTAAACTTTTTTTCTAGTAATGAATTTGTTCTTTCTGTTATTTGTTTGTTTTGGTTGGTTGATTTCTTGGCTTGCTAACTTCTTAATGACAGAATATGTGGAAACATTACTAGGAATGTGTGAATTTTGTTGATGTTCATTTCTGTAGAGTACCTGACATTTAGTCAGGTCACTCTTTTAAAATTTGATTCCACGAAAGTTTACCATTTAAATCTAATCTGCTGTGACCAGTGTGAATACAGTGGTGTGAAAACGTGTTCCTGATTTTTTCCATGTTTGTCACATGTTTGGTGGAATTTTAGCCCACTCAACTTTGCAGAATTGTTGTAGTTCAGCCACATTGGAGGGCTTTTAGGCATGAACCACCTTTTTAAGGTCACAGCATCTTAGTAGTATTGAGGTCAGGACTTTGACTAGGACACAAGGTCTTCATTTTGTTTTTCTTCAGCCAATCAGAGGTGGACTTTGGTGTGTTTTGGATTACTGTCCTGCTACAGAACACAAGTTAATTTCAGCTTGAGGTCACAAACAGGTGGTCAGACATTCTCCTTCATGAGTTTTTGGTAGACAGCAGAATTCATGGTTCTGTTTATCATTGCAAGTCTTCCAGGTCCTGAAGCAGCAAAATAGCCCCAGCCCCTCACACTACCACCACCATGTTTTACTGTTGGTATGATGATCTTTTTTTGAAATGTGGTGTTACTTCTACACCAGATGTAATGGGTCACACACCTTCCAAAAGTTTCTCTTCAGTCCACAGAGTCATTTTCCAAAAGACTTGGGGATCATCAAGATGTTGGCAAAATTGGGATGAGTCTTAAAGTTCTTTTTGCTCAGCAGTGGTTTTCATTGTGGCCATTTTTGCCCAGTCTCTTTCTTATGGTGGAGTCATGAACACTGACTGAGGCAAGTGACGTCAGAAGTTCTTTTCTTTCACCCGGGCACACTGGCCACTCCTACTGTTCCATGTTTTCACCATTTGTGGATAATGGCTCTCACTGTGCTGGAGTTCCAAAGCTTTAGAAATTGCTTCATAACATTATCCAGACTGATAAATCTCAATTACTTTCTTTCTCATTTGTTCCTGAATGTCTTTGGATCTCAGCATGATGTCTAGCATGATGTCTGAGGATCTTTTGGTCGACTTCACTTTGTCAGGCAGGTGATTTAGAGATTTCTTGATTGAGAACAGGTGTGGCAGTAATCAGGCCTGAGTGTGGCTAGAGATATTTAACTTAGATGTGATGAACCACTGATATGTTTTAAGGGGGGATTAACTTTGTCACATAGGGTCATGTAGGTTTGGATTTTTTTCTCCCTTAATAATGAAATCCTTTACTTAAAAACATATTCTGTGTTTACTTGTGTTGTCTTTGACTAGTATTGACGGACATGGAAAAAAAAGAAATCAAGAAAGGGGCAAGCATTTTTTACACCACTGTATGTATTAAAATACATCAGCACACATCAGTGGCATGAATGTGTATCCGCTTGCAGGTGAATAGTAATGCAGAATGTGGTTGACTTCAGTCAGCATTAGAGCATGGATCTCTACTTCTACTGAATGATTGTGGAAGCCTACTGTTTGTGCTGCTACATGTTTTGGCTCATCGAGCTGCAGTAGTCATGGAGAACTCATACATTTGTGCACGTTACTATGGGGACTGACTCTCATACTATGCTGTGGGCAATCAGGCGAGAGCATTCTTACACTGTGAAGGCCTCTCTGTTCATCCAAACAAAGACGTTATTGCGGAAATATGGCATTTGTCTTCAGTGGGTTATCTTCCTGTTTGTGCCACTGTTATTAAAATGTGTTTCATTAACAAATGATCAGATCAGTCACGTACTGAATACTCAGAGGGTTGCTGGTACCTTAAGCATGTTTCCTCTTTTTTTGTTCACATATTGTGTTCTGCACAAAGATATAACATCTACACAAGTGCTAATATGCTACGATATCAGTTGGGAAATACTGACAGAGATGGGTCAATTAACAGCTTTCTGAGAACATGTGCTCATAAGTTTACATACCCCGACAGAATTTATGTCTTAGTTTAGCGTTTGGCTGAAGCCATTTATGATCAGTCAACTGTGTTTACTCTTTTTAAATCATAACAACATCAATGGCCGCTTTAGTGGTAGTTGTGGATGAGGCTCTTTATATTCTCAGATGGTAAAGCTGCTCATTCTTGCTGCAAAAAGCTACCAATTCTTGTAAATTCTTGGGCTGTCTTGCATGAACTGCACGTTTGAGGTCTCCCCAGAGTGGCTCAATGATATTGAGGTCAGGAGACTGAGATGGCTGCTCCAGAACCTTCACTTTTCTTTGCTGTAGCCAATGACAGGTCGACCTGGTCTTGTGTTATAGAACATTGTCATGGTGGAATATCCAATTACGTCCCAAGCGCAGCTTCTGAGCTGATGAGTGCAAGTTCTCCTCCAGTATTTTTTGATAAATTACTGCATACATCTTGCCATCAATTCTGACCAAATTTCCTGAGCCTTAGTAGCTCACACATCCACAAAACATCAGTGATCCACTGAATGGTGTACCTTTCATCTTAGGCCACGACTCCTCTCCAAATGTAGCATAGAATTTGCATAGTAATGTCTTTCTTCTGGCAACTCAACCATGCAGCCCATCTTTCTTCAAGTGGCTCCTTATTGTGCAGCTTGAAACAGCCACAGCACATTTTTACAGAGTCCTGTATTTCACCTTAAGTTATTTGTGGGTTTTTCTTTGCATCCTGAATAATTTTCCTGGCAGTTGTGACTGAAATTCATTCGGTCTACCTGACCGTGGTTTGGTTCCAACAGAACCCCTAATTTTCCATGTCTTAATTAGAGTTTGAACACTGCTGATTGGCATTCTCAATTCCTTTGATATTTTCTTCTTTTTCTTTTGTGTTCTATAGAAGTCAAATACCTTTTCCATTAAAATTTGACAATTCTTTTGCTTTCTCCATGACTTAGAATCCAAAAAACATCAGTGTAGCACTGTATAAAAATTCAAGTCTCTGTCAGGAGTCCAGTAAATCGACCTTTTATACACACTGACTAATTACAAACAAACAGATCACAGGTGATGGTTGCCTTTAATAGCAATTCAAAGCTGTTTGTGTCAAGTTGTGCGCATGTTATCAGACCAAATCACCAGGGTATGTAAACTTTTGATCAGGGTTATTTGGGCTATGTTGTGATTATGATTTAAACAGAGTAAAGACAGTTGTTTGACAATGAATGGCTTGGCTTCAGCCACTAACCATGAGTGAAAGAAAAGTTTTGTGATGATGAACTGCACACCTGAAGTGGGATGGATTATCTCTGCAAAGGAGAAGTGCTCACTTACACAGATTTAGACTTTAATTTGTGAACAATATTTGAGAGTTTTGGGTCTTTTGTGTATGTAGAACATGTTTCAGGTCTTTGAGTTCAGCTCTTGCAAAATGGGAGCAAAACCGAATTTGTTGCATTTATATTTTTGTTCAGTATATGTTACAGCAACAGGGGCATTCTAATATCATACCACATCATAAGTGAAAATCTACTGACTATCATTCAAGTCAGTAAGTTTTACTAAAATGAATATGAAATGAATGTAACATAAATATAAGATCATAACAGTCAAATGATTGGCAATCAGATTTTTTAAATTGGAATTTGCCACAAAGATTGGTTATATATAGTAGAAACTAATACATTTTACAGATAATTATTGGGGCACAGCTATCAGTACACTAGATTACATTTAGCTAAAATGTCATGTACTTTACATCTTATTACTGTATTAATTTAAAACAATGACATCCACTATATATACATCTGAAAACACTTTAAAAGTGGTGATTATTTTCAACTCCAGTTCTATGTGTAAATTCTGCAAAGCAGTAATGGATACTGTCCAAACTTCAAACACAAGACTTTCAGGTTTTTAAGAAGCTGTAGGTATTTTTATGACTGTGCACAAAAACTGCTTGCATATTAGTTTTTTAGGGAATAGTGAATGTGAATGGTGTTCTTGTAATTTAGCTTTTTTTCTAACATTGTCACATTACATGGAAAATACCCCCACATCCCCCCTCCATATTACAATAATGATAGAGCTTGGAGAGCGTCAGAGGTGTCTTTGCTGCAATCAAAGCAACGTTGCTGCTGTTGCTGTCTTGGCTGAGCTCATGGAGATGTTGAAATACTTGGCTGATTATGTGCTACTCAGCACAGTTTGCACTCATTAAAACATGTGTGTTTCAAAGCATAAAACCTGTGCTTTTTTCTCACCTGTGCTTTCATGATATTTAGATTAGAGCAACAGCCTAAATACCTCACCCGTTCATGGTAGATTTCTCAGGGTGTATTATTTGGCCACCTAAGTGCTTTCACTTCAGAATCAACAGCTTATCTTTAGATCTAATCCTGTCGAGACCTGTTTAAGAGAGCAGGGGGAGCAAGAAAGCTTTCTGGTCAATCCCTTTCCATCATAAATCATTTTATCAGACAGGGCAATCTTTTTTAGCACCAGCCTGCAGAATGTTTTGGGTTGAATGCAATGCAGCCCTGTTATGCCAGTTTAAGAATTGTTCTGCAGTATGTCCTAACATACTGTCCCACAGTGAAATTTCCCACTTGTGGGACAATAAAGGATTATCTTATCTTATCTTAACAGTCTGTTTTACAGTCTATTAATATATTATTGCTTCTTGTATTCAAATAATTACTCACCTGTTTAGTGAATACTTTGTGTAATTTGTTGACTACACTGGAAAACTAATGCACTGAATGATAACATTAGAGGGCTGCAATGAAAAACTATTATATTTGGGCTGTGATATCAGTGATATTTTTTTTTGCAATTTTTTAACTGCAGACAGAACATTATGTATACAGTTTTATGAAAAAGTTTGGGCACTCCTTAATAACAGAATTTGGTGATTTTGTAAATAAAAATATGTTAAAAGTCTGTCTAGGACAAGGGAGAATGTACAATATTTTCAGCAAACATTGATGCAATAAATTAAATTAAATTAAACAAAAACATTATTATGGGACTGTGGAAAAGTTTGGGCATCCTACCTAATTAGTACTTAGTATCCTCTGGCAGATATCATAGCTTGCCAAAACGTTTTAGAGTTAAAATATTTTAATTCTTATACTTAGGATTTTCTCCCATTCTTCCTTGTAAAAAGCTTCTAGTTCTGTAATATTCTTTGGTCGTCTTGCATGCACAGCTCTT
>JBBIGC010182813.1:0-14481 GCA_037576955.1 Lepidarchus adonis
CTACAGAAGTATTTTTAAACCCTAGTATCTATACTTCTACTTGAGTAATGAATGTGATTACTTTTGACACCTCTGATTAGCATTGATCAGATTGGATGCTGCCTGATGTCTTAGAATCCTGTGTTTTATTTAGCGATGTTTAGTAACATGAACAAAACGTAAAGGAATAGCTGATTGCGAGTGATTATGTTTTCTGTCCGCCTTTGAGGTGTCCTGATGTCATTTCCTGTTCCAAACAAAGTAGAATATGTGGTTCCTCAGAATTTCCACTCCTAGCCTGCTGGGGTAGATTCCAACCCCTTCAGAAAAATGATGGTCGATTTCAAAAGAGATTAAAGTTGTCGGTGAAGACTACATTCAAGCTGGAACAGGTCTTCTGGAGCCAACTGCTGAGACTGAGTGTTTGGCTGAATCATCATATTCCTCTTCCCCAAGTGGCTAAAGGTTCAGAGATGAAGATGTTCATTTTGAGTTTCTTCAGCAGGGTGAATAGCTTCATAAAATCCTGCTTTAGTACCTCTCACCTCTGACCTCTGATGTCATTACATCCCACATGCACAATCACATTTCGAGTGGTTGGGTGTTGTTTCAAGATGCTGGGGAGTCGCTGCATAATATCCTTTACCTTCGCTCCTGGGAAACAGTGGGTCACAGCAGTGTGGTGCATGATGTTCCTCATGGAGTCCCCAATGACCAGTTTGGAGGGAGGAAACGGTCCTGAAACCTGCGATCCAGTGGTGGGGCACTGTAGTTCCCGGCAGTGGGTAGCTCCTCGCAGTGGGACCTGGTGTTCAAGTGTTGGGGGTGGACAGCGTGGTTCCTGCCTTGCTGAGGTCGTTCTTGCAGTATGCTCCTTTGGTGCCATTCAGGTGATGTCCATACCTGGGGGAAACCGGAGTTGTGTAGGAGGAGGGTGTACAGTCGCAAGACTGTTCTGCTCATCCAACACCAAGAATCTGTTTTCCAGCTGGATGGCGCATGGTCTCGTCTGCAGCTGATGACGATTGGAGCGTCGGCCAGGCTTCTGACCATGAACTGCTGTCCATGCCTCTGTGAGACAAGGAGTGGATCAGCTTACCAGCTTTGAGTGTGCTCCTAGCCTAGGCCATGGATCAGTGGCATTTGCTGCTGGGGTATTAGCAATAGCAGTAGCAGTAGCGTTAGCCACCGTCAGAATAGAATCCAGTAAGTCTTCATATACCCTGATATGGTAAAGTATGGAAATCTGGCTTTCCAGCTCTGCAATCTTCTTACATAACTGGCTACACTTCTTGCATGCAGCATGGGAAGCAGATGATGGACACAAAGGTGACATAAATTTTTTTTTTAAATACTAAAAGCAAACCCTGGCCTGACGTTTGAAATCAAGATACTGCTCATTTAAAAACAAAAAAAAAAACACATACCTGACCTGTTTAATCAAGACAGCCCTCGGCTGAAACAAAAGAAACGCTTAAGCTAGTTAGCACATGGCTAAAAACAAGACAAGCACTTAGCTGATGTGTTACGCTAGTTAGTGCTTTGCTAAAAACGACACTAATGTTAGTCTCACAAAGGCCCGACTGAAACTAAAAAGGTTCACAGGTGTGGAAAAAGTACCGAAAATATAAAGTTATGCGTAATTTTAAAAAAATAAATATTGCTAAGTTCAGGGCAATGAATTCACATTATATCATTTACAGTGCCCTCCACAATTATTGGCACCCCCTGGTTAAGATTTGTTAAAAAAAAAATAGCAGTAGTATAACCTCACACTGAATTTTAAAAGAATAAATAAATAAATTTCCACTTCACTAATTAATAATTATTTTAAATAAAATCATGCTCCAATTACTGGCACCCCTGCTGTTAATGTTAACAACCCTCTTTTGCCAACAAGACAGCAAATAATCTTCAATAACATTTCACAAGGTTGTAGAATACAGAGGTAAGGATTTTTAATTATTTTTCTTTGCACAATCTTTATATCCCTTTTATGTACGCCCCTCTTCAGCTCTCTCCACAGTTTTTCATTGGGGTTGAGGTCTGGGAGCTGAAATGGCCATGGGAGGAGCTTGATCTGTTGTGCCATGATCATTATCCTGCTGGAAGACCCAATGATGACCTATCTTCAGCATATGGGCAGAAACCACAAGATTTTGGTTTAAAATGTCCTGGTATTTTAAGGAATCCATGATGCCATGCACCCTAAAAAGGTTCCCATGGCCTTTGGAAGAGAAACAGCTGTACAGCATTACAGATACTTTACAGGAGCATGAGATGCTTTTCCACAGATTCATCCTTGGATTCACACCAAACTCAGAAAGTTTGTTGCCAAAAACATGCTTTTGGTCTCATCTGACCTTTTTCCTGACATAGTCAACAGTGTATTCTAGATGTAATGTAAATTTCACTTTTACCAAATTGATATTAGTTGTTCTAGCGGTTAGCTGTAATAATGACCAAATTTAGAGACTGCTAAACTTGTCCCTTGCCCTCAGTCATTTCCACCCATTCCACTCGGGTTGAATATATATTGTTAAAATGTTTAAGACTATACCCTACTCTCCCTTATTTTCCTTAAATTTGCCCAAAAGGGCAAAGTTATGAAAAAAAAACCATTATGTATAGGCCTATATTTGCCCAAGAAGAGAAAATAGCATGGAACCAGTTTGTAAAGATAAGGTAAACATAGAAAGACAGCAGACATTTTGTTCCTCCCTCAGTTTTCTTTATGAAGTGTATGTATGATCACACCCACATGACAAATAACACCTTTGTAAGCAGGACAACGTGTGAGGACCCGGAAAACTTGTAGCAGGTATTTTATATCCTCTGCTGATAAATGGCCAAGCCCCTCTGGCTCAACTCAGTGTTATGAAGCTGCCTTTCCTGCTCCAGTACTCTACGCAGTGCCTCTCTACGCACCTGCCGAAACATGGTAAAGGGGTCAGGTTACTAACTCATTATTTATTCTTTGATGGGAAACAGATAAGCTCTGATGTGTTTCAATTTCATGACATTTGCATACACTAAACAAAAAAAATGAGGAAACAGGTTTCAAATCAACCTACCAGCGGAAGTGCACTGTGAGCCAGCTGAGCCTCCCTCCGCTCCAAGTGCAATGGGGCCCTAGCAGAACCAGTTTGGTTGGCACCTTCAAATTCTGCCTTCTGAACAACATTCCTGATGCTGAAAAACAGGTTAGTTGAGATAAGTGCTTAAAGGCTTTAAAGGCAACACAGGTTTATTAACTGACTAAAATATGTTAATTGATTGCTTAAGAAACAAATTAAGTTGTCAAGGTGTAAATAAGAAAACTGAGATAACAGTCAAGAACAGAAAAAATGTTGCACTGGATCACATTACACCCCAAAAAAGAGAAATGTCTTTAATTCATACCAATTTATATTGTTATAATTCTTTAGTAATTCATATTAATAATTACATTCTAATATTTATTTATTTATTATTGTTGTTGTTGTTTTAGACAAAAGTCTTGTAATATCATTATTAATAAGGATGTAACCACATGTATCAAGCAAAAACAAAACAAAACGAAATCAAATAAGAACGTAAATACATTAGGAATGTGCAGCCTTGTTTTAATGTAGGACCATAAATGGACCCTGTGACCTCAGCGAATGCAGGACCAGAACTCTGTGGTTCAGCAATCGTCGGCTCTCTTCCTTCCACTGTAAAGGCGTTGCTAAAATGAAAGCAGACACAGCAGAGCAGTCTTTCTTTTCACAGATGTGTTGACACAAAACACGAAGAACACACCTTTCTGGCTCAGCAAGTCTATCAGCCACATCCTCCTCTTTCTGCGCCACAAGAGAGGGAACAAAACCACATGTTCAACACGACTTCTACAGCGCCGAGATGCACGAGTAAACAAAATAAAATGCCTTCAGCAAAGATGAGCTTCTTTACTTTTTATTGCTAATATTTACCTTTGTTCTTTCCTTCACTTTCTGCACCAACATGCTCTTATACCGCTTATCTGCACAACCAAGCATTTTTATGTCATTTTTAAAAGATCATATAAGACTTGTGCTTCCCTAGTTAATACGCAGTAATAATAATAATTATAATAAAACAAAAACTACTTCTCTGCATACCTCATATAGCTGTTCGACTCTAACGATACTAGGGACGCCATCTGGTTGTTAGGACAACAGCTCGATCGAGTCGCATTTCAGTGACGTGTGCAGGCAGCGCCTCTAGTGTAGCCGTTAAGTTCAGTTCGGATCTCGGGTGCATTTATTTATTTATTTACACCAAGTTTAACAAAAGTAACATAGTACATCAATGAACGTTTCTTATTCAGACACTGGACACGCGCATGCAGCAAACAGATGATAGAGGCGGAAAGGGAGAACCCCATAATTAAATGTGTGAAGCTAAAAATATAAATATAAGTAGTAACTCAAAGTCGTGTGGTAAAGGTTAATGACCATTTTAGCTCACTTGTGCCAAAAAGGTCTTCAGAGTCGCAGGCTAGTGTGTATTTGTGTTGGCATGTCAACCCTCCACCACTTCCGGTTACCACGAAATAATCAGAATATAGCCTAATATTAGAAATATACTAATAAAAATAACAGCAAGATTAGTGCATAGTATTACGCTGCAGTGTGTGGGTGAGAAACACCAATTTATATTTTGTAGTATTTTCCAGCGCGACATTCACTGAGCGAGGCTACGTTATCTTAAACCCCTCACTTCCCCTAGTTCGTCCCCTCTATTCCCTGCAGATTTATCATGGGTTAATTCACCTGTTTTCAAGAGTGAACACGCATCATCTGTAAAACAATGCACTAAGTGCACGTTTTAACTAGTGCAATATTAGAACATAGAAGGCTTTATCCCCCTAGTGAGCGTGGTAAGGGTAAGTATCCTAGTGAAGTTGACTAGGGGAAGTGTACAATGTTTCACAGAGTTTCTGAATTGAACAGTCCCAACCGGTTTACGCCACAGGAAGTAAAACGCGTGTCATTTAGCCCGGCTTTGAAAGTCGTTTTGTGACTTGGCACTGTGCTTCTGTAGCAAGTGCCTAAAATGCAGTGTTTACTTTATAGTGCCATATCTTACTAAAACCACAGTCGGCACTTTATGGTTACTTAAAGTCTACGATGTGTATTAACAGACTGGTTTTTAATCAGCTAGCTAACCTGGGTGCTGTGGTGACGACTGTCAGTTGCATCATCGTGCTCATACATCAGCTTTAGTTCAGTTGTAACAGGGCTGTAATCTGTAATCTGTCGGTATCAATGTGAACATTGGTTGATTCAGCATGATGCGTTCGGGTTTACACATCGCGAGTGGTCTTTCCATCATCAGCCGTGCGTTCATGAACCCAAACCCGAACGTGAGAAGTGTTCTTCACTTGAGGACACTCAGCCCTCGGCCCTCAGCATTTCAGAACATCCGAGCACTTTCGGTAACGTTACACGTTGTTAATGTTGTACGAGATCCGTAGCATCCTGTCATGTGACTGGAATATTATAAACTATAAGCTGAATGTAATTTCACTTATTGACTTCACGTCATAACTAAATCATCATGCTTACGTATGTTTGAATTTATGCTGAGCACTAATTTGACATTATTGTCCTGTAATCTGATTTAGTGATGCTTGGTGATGAATTGTCATTCCTCGGCGTCTGACTTGCCTCTCTCTGTCCAGCAGATGTCGCTGTGGCCCTTCACCGCTCAGCCGCGGGACTTCAGCCAGCCCAATGCGTCATGGAGCCCAGACATGAGGAAAGTTTATGATCAATACAACGCACTGTCTGAGGTGGTGGAGACTGAAGGGGGCGATGTGAAGAGGGGATCCTGGCGGAAGCTGCCTAGTTACAACCGTTCTCTCAAGTACACGAAAGGTGATTTACATGAACCCTTCTCATCCATTGGATTCATGCACCTCAGGTCCAGTCTATTAAAGTTTGAATCCAAATTTATTTACACTGATCGCATGAGCATGTTTTTTTTGACATGCACTTCAGTGTCACCCCAGTTTACTCGAGGAACTAACAAAGAAACGTAAGCAACTTTAAGCAGAGATTAATAAGTAATTATTCCAAATCCATTGCACAAATCAACCTTGAGCTAAGAGCAGTGTAGTAAGTCAGTGAAAGTGGAGCCTAACAGCTGAAGATCTCCTTACACTACCAACAGCCTTCCATTACAGTGGTCTTGAAATCCTTACACATTTTTATTCTTCACCTAGGCTTACTTCTGAGTGAAACACTGTGTTTGTGAGAGTTTTTTTTATCTTGGTAATTGTTTTTGATTTAAAATGCTGGAGATGAAACATTTTTAGGTTTTTTTTCATATAATGATTTAACCCCAAATTTTTATTTTTTAGAAGGTTATTGAAGAATGTGTATTGTATCTTATAGATAATCATAAATGCACAGTACTGTTAAATATCTTAGGGTTGCTTTATATGTGTACACAGATGCTTTCCTCATGTAGCCTATACCATCAGAGCGGGAGAGAAAAGAGAAAATAAAATAAAAATGCCTCTTTTTAATTTGTCAGGTGGAGTGTACCTAAGTAAAATTATCCAGTCCAAAGCTCGGCTCTTCACACGAAACACAAAGGAACATGGAGCAGCATTTGAATATGTGGTTTTTTTTAACAAAGGGGAGAAGAGGTGTGTTTGTGTGTTTCAGTCTGGGCATCTGCTGGAGGGGCCCCCTGGGTGAGCAAACCTTTTATTTTTACATTGTGACTCTGAATGGGTGTCCAACAAGTAGGTCTACAGACTGTTTCTCTGTCTGTGTAATCTGAGCAACCAAATCTAACGTATCTCTATTTTAAGGAAAAAAAAGAAAAACAACTAAGAGTTCATTTACTAAATAAATAATATTTATAGCTACATATATTATGAAATATTTAACTCCATAAAATGGTCCTTATAATTATTCATTTAATTGTTCATATACTTATCTGCATAACTCCTTCATACTTCAAGTCCAAATGACTTGCAACAGAGAAGATAAATCAACAATCACTGCATGCTGGATAAACTGCTCAAATGTCAGGTTTCTAATGCTAAATTCGCACCAGTCTTTCGCTGTGTCTAACATTATTTATGTTCTGTTATTTATACCTTTAACATTTTCCTCTTTATGGAAAATCATATTGCAGTAACAATCATACAAATAATTGTGCACTAATATGGAATATGTTTTGTGTCATCTTAAAACCAAGACCAAAGATTTTTTTCAGTGTACATTACTGATTGACAACATCTTTGGTTCTATTTGAGAGAAAAGGGGGCATCCCCTTGCATGTTACACAGGAAGTGATATAAGACTAATTTCCTGTGCCACAGGCATGTGCATGGAGGAGCCATAGCCACCATGATTGATGCTGTGACGGGTACTCTCGCTGGTTACCTGTTTGGGCCTGTTATGACTGCCAATCTCAATATCAACTATCGCAGGTACATCAAGGGTTTTAACCTAGAAATTCAGAGGCACATGCCAAATTTAGACATATAGAGTTTTAAAGATAGACTTTAGGGATTTAGTTATTTAATTTTCTATTCAGGTGGCCGCTAGTAGCTCACTAAACTATTAGTCAGTAAGTCGATTAACAAAATGTTTAGTCTCCTGGTTGTTCAGAATCATTATCATTTTGTTATTAACATTGTTGCTACACAGACTGTCATGCCACAGCATATGTTGTGAACATTGTGAACACACTGACACATTCTCAACAGCACCCGGGGTGGGGACAGCACCTTGCTCAATGGACTTGAACCTTCAATCTTATGATCCCAGGGGCTAGGTCCTAACCATTAGGCCACCATTATTATGTGAATTGTTTTTCAGCAGATAAGATAAGATGAGATTTGCAATTTTATGGCAGAAAGAGCAGCAAACAGAGTACTAAAATAAAAAAAATTATACATTTTCAAGTTACAAGTAATATTTACACAAGTAAAATAGTTGAGTTTGAGTTGCTCCACAGTAAAGGCTGTACCATAACATAAGCTAAGCAATGGGATTTCTTGACTCTGTAAATGGGCAAAAGTGGTTAGAACTTGTCTTTAATTACACTACCACGATTAATTACCATTAATTAAACCACGATCTGGTGCTATTGAAGTGTATGGTGTGAAGAACTAAGGCAATAATGGGCAACTCTGGTCCTATAGAGCTGGTCTCCAGCACAGTTTGGTATTTCACCTCTTCCAGAATCCGCTGACCGCTAGCCCTACAGGACTGGAGATGCCCACCTCTACCTTAAAGCCTTTTGAAAAAAGGTTGCGGATGCCTAGCAGTCTGTCAGGATTTAAAAAGATGTCTAAATTTTTTGAAATAAATCATGCAAGTGAAATGAAAGGTGGTCTAGATTTCAAATGTCTGCCAATTTGACCTATTCCTCATGTTTTGTCATGATTTTACTGCTATACAAACTTAACAACAGACATAATTTGTCTTTTATTTTATTTTGATACAGCCCAATACCGCTTGGTAGTGTAGTCCTTATTCACAGTGCTCTGGATCGACAGGAGGGCAGGAAAATCTTTCTAACCTGTAGAGTGACTAGCATTGATGAATCTAAAGTACACACCGAGGCTACAGGTAGAGTAATAAAAGTGCAAACACACAAACATACCCATGGGCATTGTTATAATGAGACATTTCATCACTGTAGTTCATATGTTCAATAAGAGGGGTCATACTGTATTTTTCCCCAATAGATTAAACTAAAGACATTTATGTAGTATTATGTATCAAAATGGTTATGGTTAATTTTTACATAAAGTCCTTTTCATGTTACCGTAGGTTTGCAAAAAAGCTTTACATTTTAACTTGCAACTGAAATAGCTAAAATGACCAGAATTATGAAGACTATAAATGATCAATTTGACAATATGAAAGCTCCATGTAACAATTGCAGAAACCTGCGTATTTCTAGTGATACCAATATGGTGTGTAATTACACTTGTGTTTATACAAATATCAAATTGCTCATGGTTTCTCTCTTTCTCTCTCTTTCTCTCTCTCCCCCCAGCTTTATTTTTGTCAATTAGTATGGGCCATTTATTTGGGGCGTAAGGTTTAAAGCGGACCAGAGGCCTTCATTGTGTGCGAATGTGCGTGTGTGTGTTTGTGTGTGTTTGAAAAGCTGCCACAGCCACAAGAGACTTCCTCTGCAGTGTTGGTATAAAAGTTACATTAACATCATAGAACAAATCTTTATTTATTTTGTATACTTCTCTAACTATTTTTGACAAGTTAGTATTTACTCATAAATTGTTTGATTTTAGAACTTGGTGCCATATGTATTAGTAACAATATATCATGTGTGATGCAGCATACATTAACTACCATAAAAATAACTACAACTAACCTAGTTTTGATGGTTTAACTCCATTATTTGTGTATAAGAAACTGTTTTTTTTTATTTATTTATGTTTTACATACCGTATATAAGTTTTTTTGTGAAGGCCTCAAGGCTTTTTCAATAAAGCTGTCATTGCAAGAAGCCTAATTCTCTTAATGTACTTTAATATCTATAAAGCAATATGTGCCATAGAGTATGGGGAGTGTAAATATACAGGTAGTACATGTGTAGATTCATCCCACCTTGTAGAGCATGTTTTTTCCAGGCTTGGTAAACTGATACTGTACAAATCCAGCTGTGTTTAGTTCCCATGTTATCAGAACTGCTGGCTCAGATTCCTGGGTAAAGCATATTTTATGTTTTGGATGTAGTAGCCAAAATAATACAACACTTACTTTAAACCTGTTACAGAGATATAAATACAAATAACTATGGTCACACTGTAATTGTGTATTCATTTTGTATTCTTATGTTCTACCTGTCATAGAAGAGAACCATCTTGTAGCCGTCATTTTGCCACTATCAGTTTATTTTTTGTAAACATTGAGTACAAAAATGACTGGGTTTTTCATGATTAACTACCTCGCTGCCACACTTCCATCTTCACTGCCTCACTCTACCTGTTTGGAACACAGCTCATCTGTTCATTGCTGTTTACTACCAAACACAATGGACTATGACTGAATTCTTTTCACAGTTAGGAAGTGTTACATGTTCATTGCCTATATTTCTAGTTCATGGTGCATCTAATTGTGTCCTTTATGTTCTTGATCTGTGTTTTTCTCATGTTTATTTTCTGCATGTCTCCTTTCAGTAAACTCCTCATTAACTGATATTTAACTTCATCTCTAAAATTCTTATCATATTAAGTCTTTTTATGTGGTGTTGGGCTGTTTTGTTACAGCATTGTGTCTGTTGCTTAATCTGTTTGCTCATGCAAATTCTATAAATGATTTTGTTAAAACATTTGAGGATTCTCATATTGTTGTATTGCTTTTTCTATAGAGGAAATGACTTGTGCGAGTGAAAATTATGATTGCTTTTTTACCAGACTAAAACGAATGGCTATGGCGAGGATAAAAGTAACATGTCATCTTCTCTGGGTAGTTTACGGTTCAGTTTTCGTTGACTGAATAAATTGATGTTACTTATGAACCCAAAGTAATGTTGCTATATTGCTCCTCAAAGAGGTTCTCATAGCCACCTCCCCCTTGTACTATTATTCCAGTAAAAAGGCCTAAATATCACCACAGTGTTACGGTAATGAATGACAAACTGTTCACATCTGAAGAGGATACATTCATACAGGTACCCTTTGAAGTGAGCACCTCAATGACAATACTGAGATTCAGTACGACGTTTAGTTCTGTGGTGTGGTATGACCTTTGTCCGTTTTCACTGGCCAGTAGGGCGCTTTCATATCTCTTGTCTACGGCAGCTTTGGCAAATAACGGATGTAATGAATAAATACAGTAACAAAAGGAGTTAGCTTGGTTCTTTAATTTTTACTTATTAAAGTGCATTAATTATTTTTGTAGGATTGCATGAATGGTTTTAGAACGAAATGAAAGAGTGGATACTAAAATAATGTTAACACTTCTTTTTAAATGCATATGCCAGTTTACTAATTGTAATTTATTTTACCTTAATATTTGCCAAAACTTTCATTGTCCCAAAAAGGCTCCTGTCATTGTTCCTAAATTTGTCCTAAAGGGGTAGATTCACTAAACAAGGAAATGTTATTTAGTTAGTGTAAGTAGCGTGATTGCTGGTGCCAGAAGGGCTGGTCTGATTATTTCAGAAACTGATCATTTTCATGCACAACCATAGGAATGGTCAGAAAAAGGAAAAAAAAATATCCAGTGAGCACCAGTTGTGTGGATGAAAATGCCTTATAGATGTGAGAGGAGAATGAGCAGACTGGTTTGTGATGATTTACACAGGCTCATCAAAGTTGGACAATACAATATTGGAAAAACACCTTGTATGATGAGTCTCGATTTCAGCTGTGACAGTCAGATAGTAAACAACATAAAAGCATGGATCCATCCGGCCTTGTGTCAACAGTTAAGCTGATTGTAGTGGTGTAAGGGACATTTTCTTGGAACACTTTGGGCCCGTTCGTACTCATTGAGGTTGGTTTAAATGCCACAGTCTACCAGAGTATTATTTCTGAACATGTCCATCCTTTTATGACCACAGTGTACCCGTCTTCTGATGGCTACTTCCAGCAGGATTATGTCACAAAGCTCACGTCATATCAAACTGTTTTCTTGAACATGACAATTAGTTCTCTGTACTCCAGATCTCAATCCAGTAGAGATGTGGTGGAACGAGAGGTTCACATCATGGATGTGCAGCCTACAAATCTGCAACAGCTGTGTGATGTGATCATGACAATATGGACCAGTATCTCTGAGGAATGGTTCCAACACCTTGTTGAATCTATGCCACATAAAATAAGGCGGTTCTAAAGGCAAAAGTGGGTCAATGGGTACTTTATACCAGTGTTTTTGTGTGTGTGTTCCCACAGGGCAACACTGCAATGTCATTGTGTTCTCATTTCCTATTCAGTGTGGAACCTCAGGAAGCAGTTGCTGATTGATGTGAAGCAAAGATGGATATTACATTTCTGATTTTGGGTGTGCCTGTGCATTGTGGTACTTTAAATCTCCTCTTATGTTCAACCATGATCATCCATCAAACACACACACACACATACATACATAAAACCTCTTGTTTGTTCAGATGTTTAAATGTTAAAATGTAGCAAATGTAAAGGATTGTTACACAAACACACATACAGTCAAATCCCATTAGCTCACCGCTAATAGTCTGGGCCCTAAATTTGGAGAGAGTCAGCGTAGCGAGCTATCAAAACAGATTAATGATGTACACTGAATAACGGACTGATGAAATCAAGCAGTAAAAACATCAGCAATGTCCTGCTGCGTCTTTGTCAAGTAATTACAGTGATGGATGCAATTGTCCTTTTTTGTTTGCTTGTCAGAAAATGCAACTCCTGGATGTAATGATGCAGCTGAGGTTTTATTAAACAGTTAGCAACATGCAGGGACGAGTAGCACACACACAGCTCACACCAGTCTCTCTTGTTGGCAATATCGTTTTACCGTAAAGCATTTAGTAGATGTATTCTACTACTGTATATGACAGACCAAAAAAGGGAGCCAGCGACGTAACAACGAATCACTTTATGTCCACCACTGAGGACCCCCTGTACTGTAATAGTCATCAGGCCAAAATATAAATGTTACATTCAAGTGGTCACACTAACGGAGGCAGACCATGGACAGAGGGACCAACCAACCAACCAGCCATTGGTCAAACAGCTGTGTTTCCTGTTTTGGTTGACAAAGACACCAACCAGACCGAGGATGCATCAGTGATTGGTCCATCGCATGTTAGTGTTGCCCACCTACCAACAGCAGCAGGCAACGTGCAGAATTAACATGAATGACCACGTTCTAGGCTACAGCACTAACACGGACCCATGTTTGAGGAGCTATAGATGGAGAAATGCATACACCGGACACGTTGCTTGTTGTGGCGAGGGTGAGGGGCAAGGTCAGCAGCTTAACAAGGTGCATAACATGCAAGCTAATGGGGTGTGACTAGACACATAAAAAACAAGCTCATTTTAGATGTTTGTTCAGATGTTGTTTTGATGTGTATAATGTAACCATTGTATATGTTTGCTTTAAGTTTAATTCCTCGAGTTATGACGTAATCACAAATGTTCAGAAGTCGAGTATGCCGTAAGTCAGGGGTGTCGAACTCCGGTCCTGGAGGGCTGGTGTCCTGCACAGTTTGACAATTTCCCTGCTCAGACACACCTGGCTCAAATCACTGTTAATTGCCAGGCTGAGTGAGTGTGTTTGATGAGGGAAACTACCGAACTGTGCTGGATACCGGCCTCCAGGACCTGAGTTTGACACCCCTGCTGTAAGTCGAGGACCTCCTGTATAATGTTTGCTTGGCTTATATGCCACTTCTAAATAACTATTGAAAATAGGAGTTTTAGAACCCTTGTAGCACAGTGTTGCCCTGGGGCAACAAGCCCAAATTTGGTGCAGGGGGGGCAGATGGATATATTTTCAATTTCCTCAAAGCTCCCAATAAATTAGGTGGAATTTTTTTTACATACAAATTGCATTTTGGCCCACTCTGGGGTCCATGTGTATTTGTTGATAACATCAGAAACCATGTAGACAGAGAAACTATTTTGATGGTTTTACACACATATACAGTATATTTACCTATACACAAAATATTTACACTTTGGGCAGAATTTGACATTTTCACTTAGGGGTGTACTCACTTTTGGTTCCAGCGGTTTAGACATTAATATCTGTGTTTTGTGTTATTTTGAAGGTACATGAAATGTACTCTGTTCTACACTGTTCTGTACACTTTACATTGTATCAGTGTCATATCTTCAGTGTGGTCCCATGAAAAAAATATAATAAAATATTATTATATGAGGAGTGCACTCACTTTTCTGAGATACAGTAAGTCAGCATGGTCCCTGGTGTTATGACCCACATACACTAACGCATCTTCTTAGCTAGCTGGTCTAGTTATTGATACTGTATGTGATGGTGCTGTAAAACATTGTCCAGTTCTGGGTTTGGAAGAGACCCTAAGTTCTTCTGCAAGTGCCCATTGGCAGAAGTCATTCTCCGGATTAGTCCGTGTACAATCTAGGATTTGGGAGCTGTCACTTCAAGATGACACGTTTAATAATGTAGCTTTAGTGCTGACACCAAAACAGGACCTTTAGCACTTCATTGCTTTGAATGAAGCCCAATCTGAAGAGCAGTCGTGTATTTGCAGATTTCAGCAGAAAATAAGTTTAGAAACCCCTCCCTCATCTCCCCCATCTCTATGTAGGGCAGCAGGTTATGTGTTTCTCTCTCAGGACTAGTCGAGCACAGCTCTGGTCCAGGAGGCTTTAGCTGATGGCTTGTGTGGGTCTAAAGCGAGTATCCGCGGTGCGGTTTTTCCACCCGCGGTATGAACGTTAAAACCTCTCAGTGATACGCCTCTCTCTCTCTCTCTCTCTCTCTCTCTCTCTCTCTCTCTCTCTCTCTCTCTCTCTCTCTCTCTCTCTCTCTC
>JBBIGC010182837.1:0-14480 GCA_037576955.1 Lepidarchus adonis
GTGTGTGTGTGTGTGTGTGTGTGTGTGTGTGTGTGTGTGTGTGTGTGTGTGTGTGTGTGTGCGTGCGTGTGTGCGTGCGTGCGTGTGTGTGTGAACAAAATTGCTATGAGTGATTCAGATATACGTGCAGAGAAAGTAAAAAGCTCAGGTGTAATTTGAGTTTTGTTGTTGAAGTTTGAGATGAGTGCATGTTTGTCAGTTTATAAGAGGGAGGCTAAGCAGAAATACATGAAAGTGTTTCTGTTTAAGCAGTTTCTCTGGCATGTTGGTGCTTTCTTTGAGTAATGACATGTCATTTCTTCCTCTGGCCTGGCTCTCAATTGCTGCCATACACACTCAGATATAATGGCCCATCTGCTGCTGCCTGATTCGTATTCTGCACATTAAAAGTTGTGTCTGAAACATTGCCTGGAATCAAACAGCTTGATACATGAGGAGAAGCAGCCATGGCGAGCACTGAGGAATGAGAGTTTAAAGAGGAGAACTGCTGCTCTCTAGAGGTGATTTTAAGTAACACAGTGACATGCTGGAGACGGACAGAAATGTATTAAAGAGCTTCTAAAATATTTCTATAGTCTCCCACTATATCTGGTGAGTGCTTCTGTATTTGGTAAATTCTTGCAAAGTAAGTCTCTATTGGTTAGTACTCTTAAGTGATCTTCACGCAATGCAAATGCAATACACTACAATAATATACAAGAAATGTATTAGGGGCCCATATATTGGGGCGGGGGGCATGTCTTTTAGACCAATTGTCAATTTGGAAAATTAATAATAATAGTCTTAAACGGCAATAGGCTCCTAAGCCTCAACAACAACAACCACCACAACCACCATCACCACCACCACCACCAACAACAACAACAACCCATTGACACTGCTCCTGTTTAAGACCATCTTCTTCGTTTGATTAAACACCAATTGGAAGGCCATCATCTAAATACTCACTGAGCTCTTTTGTCTCCCACACTGGCAGATCTGCTCTGTATAGTAAATTCTCTCAGTTCAAGCCTGCAGGCAGTCAGGCAGGCTGCCATGGAGATGCCACATGCCATGAGGTCTGGTTTAAATGAGCTCGGAATACCCACCAAGGTTTCTGAGGATTCTGCTGCTGCTGGCTGGAGGCGGCTCTTTGGTCACTGGGCTCTTGGACAGTGATGTGGAAGCAGCAGCTCATTTGCATTTTTCTAGCCTCCCTGTTCTGCATCTCTTTGTTTCATTGCCTCTACTTTCTCGCCTCTGCTTTAAATGTCTTTCCTTTCCCTCTGTTGTAATGCATCCTCGCCTTCTTCCCATTTGAACATTACGTGCTCCATTGCTCCCAAAGGAATCTAGAGCGCAGTAAGCTACCCCCAGCTATCAGGTTGCTAAGTAACGTTGCTTGATTTTCCTCTAATTCAAGAGATGCTGTTGATTGTGCTGTCAAGTACTCGGTCCATGCTGAAAAGGTCTTGTAGAGCTCATACATTTTGTGAGTCATCAGACTACAGTCTTTTATAAGGGTCAGAAGTTAACAGTGTACATTAAGCCGTTTGTAAGATACATAATAACTTGTCATTCATTACTTTTTTATTTCTATGAGATTTGGTACACACTTCAGAAAATATAAAAAAGAACACACCCTATATTCAAATTGTACAGTCTGCAAAGGCACTTACTCAGCTGCCTTTGACTTTAACTTACAAAAGCTTTTGTTAGTTAAAATCTGGATAAATCTGTGTTCACTGTGTTCTCTCATAACTAATGTGGAATGTAAATGCAGGCTTATCATGATTATATCATATATCATGATGTTTGGGACATGCTGAGAGGCTTGCTGTGTCTAGCACAGCTTGCGTTTTGTCCCATATCAGTATGACTGAACAGTTGGGGTTTTTTACAGTTGAAAAAAAATTGTCAAATACAACATTAAAGTAAAGATTTCCCCTTCAGTATCTGTGCTTCTCACTGCACCAATACACATTTAGAGTGTTGGAGCTCAGGAAAGACTGAAGCACAGTGGTTCTCGCTACATCAGCGGGCAGCAAAGCATGGCTAGTGATAAAAGACAATTACCCTATCCCACCAGGGAACCTCTCTCTCTCTCTCTCTCTCTCTCTCTCTCTCTCTCTCTCTCTCTCCTATGAGCAATTTAGAGCAGCCAATCATCATAAACTACATGCCTTAGGATAGTGGGAGGAGACAAGATAATTTGGGAAAAGATCTAAAATAGTAAGAAAAACACAGATACAGCTAAACAGGTGAAAGTTTTCCTGTGTAAACTGTGTGCTTAATATTAGTGTTCCCTGTGTCTGGCCTGTTATATCTTCAGTGGGATATGACAGTGCCAACTGGATCACAGACATGGCACTCCAGCTCATTGCTGTTTGCACAATGTGAACATGACCAAAAGCTAACACAATGTATCTCACTTCTAGTAACACTAATTTGCTTGACACCTATTAGAATTTATCTGCTGATGTGATGGAGAGAAGGAAGATTAATATATTGTGTGTGCAAGAGACCAAATGGAAGAGGAGTAAGGTCAGGTGTATTGGAGGGGGATTCAAATTGTACTATCATGGTTTTGATGGGAGGAGAAATTGGGTAGGAGTTATTCTGAAGGATGATTACATCAAGAGAATTTTGGAGGTGGAATGGCATATGCTCCGCAATTTGGTGTGAGATGGATAAGAAAGAGGAATTCTGGAGTGAATTTGATTAAGTGCTGATAAATGTACCCAAGGGAGAGAGAGTGGTCATTGGTGCTGACTTTAATGGACATGTTGGTTAAGGGAACAGAGGTGATGAGAAGGTGATGGGCTGGTATGGTATTAATGAGAGGAATGCAGAAAGTCAGATGTTAGTGGATTTTGCTAAATGAATAGTGATGGCTGTGTTGAGGTCAAGACTCTGTGCAGGCCAGTCAAGTTCTTCCACACCAAACTCACTCATCCATGTCTTTATGGGCCTTGCTTTGTGGTGCTCAGTCATATTGGAACAGGAAGGGGCCATCCCCAAACTGTTTCCACAAAGTTGGGAGCATAAAATTGTCCATAATCTCTTGGTATGCTGAAGTATTCAGATTTCCTTTCACCGGAACTAAGCCCAGCTCCTGAAAAACAATCCCACACCACAATTCCCCCTCCACCAAACTTTACACTTGGCACAGTGCAGTCAGACAAGTACCGTTCTCCTGGCAACCACCAAACCCAGACTCATCCATCAGATTGTCAGATGGGGAAGCATGATTTGTCACTCCAGAGAATATGTTTGCTCTAGAGTCCAGTGGCAGCACGTTACACCACTGCATCAAACACAGCACAGTATGGCTTGGATGCAGATGCTCAGCCATGGAAACCCATTCCATGAAGTTCTCTACACACTGTTCTTGAGCTAATCTGAAGGCCACATGAAGTTTGGAGGTCTGTAGCGATTGAAGTTTGCAACCTCAGAGCACTATGCTCCTCAGCATCTGCTGACCCCGCTCTGTCATTTTATGTTTTTGAACACTTTGTGACTAAATTGCTGTCGTTCCCAATCACTTCCACTTTGTTAAAATAACACTGACAGTTGACTGTGGAATATTTATTAGTGAGAAAATTTAATGACTGGACTTGCACAGGTGGCATCATATCACAGTACCACACTGGAATTCACTGAGCTCCCAAGAGTAACCCAATCTTTCACAAATGTTTGTAGAAGCAGTCTGCTGCCTAGGTGCTTGAGGTTATACACCTGTAGCCATAGAAGTGACTGGAATAGCTGAATTTAATTATTTCCATGGGTGAGTGAATACTTTTGGCAATATAGTGTATGATCAAGAAGAAGGGAACAGTGAGATCAGAACCAAGGATAAAATAGTGGAAGTTAAAGAAAGAACACAGTAAGGTGAGGTTCAGAGAGAAGTTAGGACAGACACTTGGAGGTATGGAAGAATTACCAGATTGCTGGGCACCTACTGCAAAAGTGGCAAGGGAGACCAGAAAGGTGCTTGATGTGACATCAAGACAGAAGAAAGAATGGTTTCATGCCAAGAAAGAGCACCACAGATGCAATGTTTGCTATGAGGGTGTTGATGGAGAAATATAAGGAAGGTCAGAAGGAGTTGCACTGTGTCTTTGTGGACTTAGAGATAGCATATGGCAGGGTGCATAGAGAAGAGTTGTGATACTGTATGAGGTCAGGAGTGGCTGAGAAGTATGTAAAAGTTGTACAGGATATGTATGAGGGCAGGAGTGGCTGAGAAGTATGTAAAAGTTGTACAGGATATGTATGAGGGAAGCATGTTTTTTGCAAATGTAATGGACAGATCCATAGATTAAAAAAGAGACATGTGGAGTACGATGTTTGCTGATGACATTTTGATATGTAATGAGAGTAGGGAGCAGATGGAAGAAACCTTGAAGAGGTGGAGGTATTCTTTAGAGAGGAGAGGAATGAAAGTGAGTAGGTTTAAAACAGAATACACAAGTGTAAATGAAAAGGAGGACATCCAGAGTGGTTAGGGTGCAGGAAGTATTTCTAAGTATAAATACTTAGGTTCAACAGTCCAGAGTAATGGGGATTTTGGAAGAGGTGAAGAAAAGAGTGTATGTAGGTTAGAGTGAGTGGAGAAGAGTAGCAGGAGTGATCTGTTACAGAAAGGTACCAGCAAGAGCAAAAGGGAAGATTTACAGGATGGTAGTGAGACCAGCTATGTTATACAGTGCTGTGAAAATATTTGCCCTCTTCCTGATTTCTTTTTTTGCCCATATTTTTCAAATTTAAATGTTTCAAATCATTAACAAATGTTAAATATTATTCAAAGACAACACAAGTAATCACAAAATGCATTTTAAGTGAAGGATTTTATTATTAAGGCAGAAAAAAATCCAAACCTACATGGTCCTGTGTGACAAAGTAATTGTCAATAAACCTAATAACTGGTTGGGCCCTTAGCAGTAACAACTGCAATTAAGTGTTTGTGATAACTTGGAGCCTTTTACAGCACTGTGGAGGAATTTTGACCCATTCATCTTTGCAGAATTGTTGTAGTTCAGGGTTTTTGAGCATGGACCACCTTTTTAAGGTCATGCCACAGCATCTCAATAAGATTCAGGTCAGGAATTTGACTAGGCCACTCCAAAGTCTTTTTGTTTTTCTTCAGCCAATCAGAGGTGGACTTGCTGGTGTGTTTTGGATCATTGTCCTGCTGCAGAACCCAAGTTCATTTCAGCTTGAGGACACGAACAGATGGCCGGACATTCTACTTCAAGAGTTTTTGGCAGACAGCAGAATTCATGGTTCTATTTATCACAGCAAGTCTTTCAGGTCCTGAAGCAGCAAAACAGACCCCAACAATCACACTACCACCAACATATTTTACTGTTACTGTTGGTACTGCTGATGTTCCTTTTCTGAAATGCCATGTTCCTTGTATGTCAGACGTAATGGGACACACACTTTCCAAACTTTTGTCTCATCAGTCCACAGAATATTTTCCCAAAAGTCTTGGGGATCATCAACATGTTTTCTGACAAAACTGAGGCAAGCCTTAATGTTCTTTTTGCTCAGCAGTGATTTTTGTCTTGGCACCCTGCCATTCAGGCCATTTTTGCCCAGTCTCTTTCTTATGGTGGAGTCATGAACAATGTAGGGTCAAGAGAGGCCTGAAGTTCTTTCGATGTTGTTGTGGGGTCTTTTGTGACATCTGTTCTCTTCACTGGCTTCCCATCGCAGCGTGCCTCAAATTCAAGTCCCTGATGCTCGTCTACAGGATCATCAATGGATCTGCTCCTTGCTACATGACAACTCTCATTCAGACCTACACACCCACAAGATCCCTCAGATCAGCGAGGGAACAGTGCTTGGAGATTCCACCCCCAAGAGGAATTAAACACCATTCCAAACTGTTTTCGTTGTTCCCCACTGGTGGAATGAGCTGCCAAGAAACATCAGAACGGCATAGACGGTCTCTACCTTCAAGAAACAACTCACGTTTCAACTGTTACGCGACTACCTCAGCATCTAAACCCAACAATAAAGTTTACTTTAACCTCGACTTTTACATGGTATCAATCTACAGATCAGACAGTTTCTAACTTATACTCACTTGTGTTCATACTACTTGCAGTAATATATACTTGCAAAAATATAATTAAATATGGTACTTGTGTTGTGCCTTATAGGTGAAGAAGCACTAAAAGAACTTAACATCAGCCAATGCTGAAGCACTTACGACAAAGAAGAATGTCCTGGACTGGTATAGCACTCATATATACCAATAGTCCATGTTGTTTATGCTGTAGCGCTTATCGTCTCATAAGCACTTAATGATAGCGTAGAATGTGTTTCTCTTTCAGATAGCATTGTTATAGCACTAATCATCTGCACTGTTGTAGCACCTGCACTGTTTTCTATGGCTAAGAGGAAAGTGTTGAACTCCCTGTAACTCATCAGTGTTGTCATGTCTGAATTTATGCTTGATTGTTCCTGAACCAGAAAGTCTCTTTGGACAAAAGCCAAATGATTAAATGTAATGTAATGTAAAATCTTGGATGAGTTATCACTGCACTCTTGCGGTAATTTTGGTCAGGTGACCACTTCTGGGAAGGTTCACCACTGTTCCATGTTTGGAGTCCCAAAGCTTTAGAAATGGCTTTATAACCTTTTCCCAACTGATAGATCTAAATTATTTTCTATCTCATTTGTTCTTTTCTTTGGATCTTGGCATGATGTCTAGCTTTTGAGGATATTTTGGTCTGCTTCACTTTGTCAGGCAGGTCTTATTGAAGTGATTTCTTGATCGAGAACAGGTGTGGCAGTAATCACTCCTGGGTGTGATGAACCAATGTTGTTATGTTTTATCTTGCAATCACTTTGTCAAATAAGGCCATGTTTAACATTTTTACTTAAAAACACATTTTGTGTTTACTTGTGTTGTCTTTGACTAATATTTAAACTTGTTTGAAGATCTGCAGCATTTAAATGTGACAAACATAGAAAAAAGAAGAAATCAGTAAGGGGACAAACACTTTTTCACACCACTGTATGTGTTGGAGATGGCTGGACTGATGGAAAGGCAGGCAGCAGAGCTGAAGGTGGAGAAGTTAAATATGCTGAGGTTTGCATTGGAAGTGACAAAGTTGGGCAGGATTACAAAAGAGTATATCAGAGGACCAGCGCAGGTTGGACAGTTTGGAGACAAAGTTAGAGAAACGAGATTACATTTGTTTGGACATGTACAGAGGAAAGAGGCTGAGTATATTGGGGATAAGATGTTGAGGATGGAGCTGCCAGGCAAGAGGAGAAGAGAAGGCCAAAGAGAGGTTTATGGATGTGGTGAGAGTTGACATGCGGGTGGGTGGTGTGAGAAAGGAAGATGTTGAGGACAGGAAGAAATGGAAACAGAGGACCCGCTGTGGTGACACCTAAAGGGAGCAGCCGAAACAAAAAAGAAGAAGAAGAAGAATTGACTACATTTGGTGAAAAAAAAACAATATACAATGTGACCCCGGACCTTTGCTGGTAACTGGTAAAAGCTTTTTGGTTTCCCCCCTGAACCTCCCTGGTCTTCTTCCTTCCTTCCTTTTCCAGAAGGCTGACCAGGGTGGCCAGGTCTCTTGATGGCATTTTCCTGGGACTCCCCCTCTTGGAAGTAATTTCTCATATCTCACTACCTTCTGCTTGTGGCCTGTAGGATGCAGCACATGAGCAGGTTGCTCTTGTCGCTCCATCTCCTGCAGCCTGTGGGAGATTTTTGGAGTCTCTCCCTCCCTATCTGCTGTCATTTGCAGATTTAGCTGTGAGCTTTGCAGAGGGTACAATTTCCTGTCGCCCGCAGGATGCAGCGTGGGAGACAGACTCTTTCTTTTGTGTTTTCCCTGAGGTTCTTAATTACTGGTAACCTAGAGCAAGCCCAGCGTGAGTCTCAGCACTAACACTACGCTAACAAAGTGCAATAGTTTTTCAAATATTTTCCTTCAGTGTACACGTTCTACAGCAATGGCCATCCACCCATCTGTCTGTCTGTCTGTCTGTCTGTCTGTCTGTCTGTCTGTCTGTCTGTCTGTCTGCCTGCCTGCCTGTCCATCCTTCCATCCGTCTCTCTGTCCATCCATCCATCTCATCTGATTTTGATATATTTTGAATCATTACATCATTAAAAAATTTCATTTTCTACTCTTCTTCAGTTTCTTTACTGACCAGGAAGCTTCCAGAATTAGCTAATATTTACTAGGATTGACTAGAAACAATATTCCCCACTTGTTTCAAACTCCAAAAGTATTTGCTAATCATTTGACAAGGTGATATTTTATAGATTTTTCCCCCTTTTTTCCAAAGGTGCCTTTGGTGAATGTAGCCATAGTGCTCAATTTTTGTCATAAGACTATAGCATCCAAAGTGTCTCGGGTTTATCTAAGTATTGTGTTGCAAACACAGATCTCAATGAAGGTTTCTTTCTAATGAAAGTGACTGTGCCGGTCAAATCTCCCTATAGGTCTTTGGCAATGATGTGGGGGGCATTGCCAGACTATAGACTGGTACCTCACCAGTCTATAAACAGCCATATTGTTGGCAAGTCTATACTGAAAATCTCTTTTTAACCCATTGTGAAGGAAAAAGAGCTGATTTTAGAGCTAAGTGCATCTAACATGCACCATGGACATTAAATGTACACAATATTAAATCCTGCTTGTAGATCTAAATGCAGGCAATTTTACTAATGAAACACTGGCCAGATGTGCAGCTTTTGTGATTGATAATACTGCCAACTGAGTAAAAATAATATTCCCTACATTCAAACTTCGATGCGTCCACCTCGAGCCATTAGTAAGGTCAATGCAAATTTCTGAGAATTGTACATAAAGTAAGTACTGACATATATTTCTAGTTGGAATTTCCGCTGAAACCTTTACGTACAGCAGAATTTACCTGTGCCACACTTCCTCAGACCTGGGCTTCAGTTTTGCCTGGTGCTTCTGAAAAACACATAAGCGGTGGATGGAAATTCTACCAACGTCCAGTGGGCATTTCCTTCACCCAACAACGGCCCTTTCCTCCTTCCAGCTCAGAACACCCCGCTGTGAAAGGGTTCAGTGTAACGAGGAGCACCTTGTCTTGCTGAGGGCTGAAAGCTCTCGTTCCTCATTTGGTGCTGACGCGGTTTTCTCCCGCCCGCGTGACGCGAAGGGGCGTGCGCGTGCGGCGCCCCCGCTGGAAATCCCCACAACCAGATAAAGCAGCGCTGCGCGCGGTGCTGGAGCACACGGCCGCGCTGCACGGCAGCATGTAGGCTGCCGAGGGAACGCGTAGCACAGCGCGCTTAAATGGGCAATCTGATGGGCGGGCTGAGGTACAAGGAGCCATGCACCGTGGAGGAGTGCGACTCGACGTGGGAAACGGACTCGGAGAGCGAGGAGCAGGAGGAGGACAGCGGCATCTCCGACAGCACGAGCCCGACTGAAACGGCCAGAGGCGCCGAGAGTACGAGCAGCTTTCAGCAGGTAAACTGCTGCTGCACAGGAACGTGAAAGCGACAAGAGATGAGCGCTCTGCCGTCAGACTGAAGGGAAGTGGGTCGCGAGGGCACGTGCTGCTATATTTAGAAATCTTATTGGGTGATCAGATTCCTCACTGCAGGATCTTAGCAATAACGGCGTGGAGGATGGAGAGAGGAGCTTGCACTGTACCTGGACTAATAGGCTACTAATACCTCTGACATGCTGCCATTGTGGTTGCCTCCAAAAGCGTGGTCAATGTCAAGTTATTTTTTTTAAAGATTGAAGCTGTAGCTCTGCCCGCTAGCTTAGTCATTCAGTATGTCGTTTTGCTAATCATCATTGCCAATCAGAGCAACGCACATGTCGTTTTTCCACTGGCATCCTGACCTGAAGTCGTTCCCTCGCCACGTTGTTCGTTTTGACCCCATTCTCACTGCCATTGTTTCCCTCTTACTGCTGGGGACACTGAGATTGGGCCTGTTAAATCTGACCTTTGCACTGAGTTTGGCCTCTTTTATTTATGCCCAGTTAATGGGAAGATCTATATTTTAGGGAAAATTCATTGATGCAGGCGTTTATATCAGAACAGTGAAATCAGGCTTTAACAGACTGTTCTGCAGCATTTCCAGACAGTTCCTATCACGTCTTCATCTGCTGACTCTTTTTATAACTTATCATTTTACTTGTATAATCAGGCAATTATAGTATTTTGAGAAACAACTGTTTTCATATTGGAGCACTAGAGCACATAATGGCCATTTGTCCGTTATAACTTGCATTCTGCAACAGGACATGGACAAGCTGTAGAAGAACGAAACACTGCTGAAGGCCAAGGGAGAAGAATGAGCATGAATTAGTTAAAATGCCTGCAAGGAGCTCCAGCAAAATGGAGATCCACACATCCAATAGCTGCAAACTCTGCAATTCTTTGGGGACATGCGCTGACAGTGTAGCTCAGCACTGATGCTCATGAGTGGGTTCATTCATGCATTCTTTTCTGCCTACTATTCTCTCTCTCTCTCTCTCTCTCTCTCTCTCTCTCTCTCTCTCTCTCTCTCTCTCTCTCTCTCAGTTTGAAGACATGGCTGAGTCGTCCACTAAGATGAAAAGAAGCTTTTATGCTGCCAAGGACCTGTACAAGTACCGCCATAGTTATCCGGTAAAGTGTTCTTCATAGTTACCCATCATAATAATCCACCTACTCATTTTCCTACTTCTTTATTAAACAGATTAACAACAAAAGCTGGTGCTTTAAAAAATAGAGGCCCCATGCTTTAGACCATGTATTATATGTACCGATTGTTTTGAGTTATAGTGTAAAACACTAAATAACACAAGTGGATTTAAGCAATGAAAGACAGCCTTTTATAGGCTCTTCATTTTTTTCAAGAAACAAAAGAAGGCTTGAAAAAATGACATCATTAAATAATTTAAAGTAGAATGTCCATCTGACTATTTCTTCTTGTGAGAGAGAGCAGTAGGACTATTTGTAATATGCACTATAACATAGCTACCAGCTAACTATTCCTAGGTTATGGAGAATATACATTTTAATTGTCAATTGAATTTAATCAAGTCATAACAGCCCTAACTAGAATAGCCATTCAAACAGTGTGATGCATTATTAGTGTAATAAATGCAGTGTTATGCAAGTTAATACTGTTACTGATGTACCCCCAAGTATGTGCACTGAAGGTTGTTCTCAGTTTACAGGAAATGACCTCCAGGTGACAGATGTTTTGCCCAGAGTATCACTCACACTCACCTGTTTGATGAGTCCGGTGGAGATTATGAAATGAAAGTCCCTCTTCCTGATCTCCTCCTGTTCTTCTCCCTACCCAGAATTACAAAGAGCCTCGGCAGCCAAACGAGTATCGCAATCTAAGGTTCTACCAGAATAAGATTCCACTGGTACCAGACGGTGAGTACGTGTGTGTATGTTATCACACACTAACTAATCCTCTTTGCCTAAAAAGATTTTCTTTTTGCATCAGAACTGATACTGTCGTCAGAAAATGTGACCTAATGTTTGGCTTATTACACACTTATTAACTGTAAGACTCATTCAATAACTACTATGAAATGGTTGGTAACTGTTCCATAACTAATACAGTCCTGATCAAAAGTTTAAGACCACTTGACAAATGGCAAAAAATCATATGTTGCATGGTTGGATCTTAACAAAGTTTCTAGTAGAGCTTCAACATGCTTCAAGAAGAAACGGTAGTGAGACAAAACATTTTTTGAGCATCTATTTATTAACAACAACGCTTAAACTGAAACAGGCTGTTTCACATGTGATCAAAATCTTAGGACCACATGCCTTTAAAAGACCAAATCTGTGCAAAAATGTGGATTCATTGGCATTTTTTGTCAGGTTCACACTGTCATGACGTTCTGATGGCAAAGGCAAAAAAAACTTTCCCTTTTTGAACATGGTCGGGTTGTTGAATTGAATAAGCAGGTCTCTCAGCGGCATCGCTGCTGAGGTGGGACACAGTAAAACAATCATTTGGAATCCCTTAAATAATCCTGATGGTTATGGAACTAAAAAGTCAAGTGGAAGACCCAAAAAAATTTCACCAGCACTGAGCTGGAGGATCCAATTGGCTGTCCGTCAAGACACTGGAAATTAATTAAATTAAGGCCATTACCGGTGCCGAGTGCAGCCCCATAAACATCAGACGGCTTCTGAGACTGAAGGGCTTCAAAAACAAAAAAGTCTTCTAAGGCCTCGTCTCCTTGAACGCCACAGAACTGGCCATTTGCAAGAGAGAACCAAACATGGGACATTGAAAGGTGGACAAAAGTTTTTTTCTCTGATGAGAAAAAATTTAACCTTGAAGGTCTTGTTGGATTCCAGCGTTACTGTCATGACAAGCAGATCCCACCTGAGTTGTTTTCTATGTGCCACAGTGGAGGGGACGCCATAATGGGCTGTGTTCTTTTTCCTTTAGTGGAACAATAGGTTCGATATGTTTTGCTGAAAGGGTAGTGTTTATCCTGCTACCCTCAGCACTAGCTAGTTCTGCATTTTCTGTAATAACATTACTGGTACATTTCACTTGTGCCAGTACTTTTGCAATTGTTCACCCTTATGAAAGGATAACCATTATTTAATGTTGTAGATCAGCGTTACAGCAATTAAAACCAGATATGTTCAGCTGAAGCAGAACTCCTCTTTAGAGTCTTTTTGCTGGTGTTGCTCCAATCCAGAAGGTTGATGTACACAGTAATGTTCGCTCAGAGGAACAAACACAGGGATCAGAATCAAGAACCTGCTTCAGTTGAGAAACAATTACAGATTGTTAGATCCATCAGACTCGAACACTTAAAAGCTTATCAAGTATATTAATGTTTTTTGACTCTGAGGCTACGCTACTGGAAACTAAATAAGAAAGATTTATGGTGGAGAGGAGTGAAGGAGGAAATGTTGCATTTTCTACATATAAAAATCACAGAAGCAGACAGATGAGCAAAATCAATAATGGCATTGATATTTATTAAGTCTTTATAATCAATGAACTGTATCAGTTTGCAATACCACACACACACACACACACTTCTTTTTATTAACATCAACATAATGACCATTTATATATATATATTTATGAATTCTATGAATTTCCTTTCCCTCAGGAATATATGTTGAAGAGATCCTCACCAAATGGAAGGGAGACTATGACAAGCTTGAGCACAATCACACCTATATTCAGTGGTAAGATTATATTTTTCCATTGCCAGAGGTAATAAATGATTTACTAATACAGATCTGATCTCTAACTGAAACAATTTAACCCCACATTATTTGCCTTCTTGTGAAATAGCATATTGAAAAATTCATATTTATCACAAAAAAACTTAATTTATTTGAAGGCTATGTTTTGCGTAATTTAGTGTTCATTATTTCTTGGTTATCGAAACAATAAAAAAATTATAGTGCTTTGTGCTTGAAATTAGAATAGCAAATATTTACTACAAATCAAATTTGATTACAAATTATTGTTGTGCATACAAGCTTGTTCTGCAGAATGAAAATTATATTTCACATTTTTGCATCTTTGTTGTTATTTCTTGACCTGAACTAACATAAATTAAGATCTGCTTTTACAAAATATGCATCAAATGGCACTGCATTGTTGAATATACAAATGCATATACAATTTCATTATTTGATTTAAACATTATAGAAAAACAGCAGCAATTACTTAGGTTAAGTTTTCCTCTGCACATAATGTGCACTGAGACATTATCTTCTGTGCTAGAGCAGAGAAAGTGGAGTCTTGGCTTCGCTGAGTGAGGAGTGAAGGTGAAAGGATTGAGCCCCATGGTGCTAGCCCTGCACAATTCAGCAGAACAAAACGCAGTCTGGCACATATGCCACCAGTGTGACCTCCACCACTTCCACCCGTCTCACTCTCATCTTCTCACTCTCACTGCTGACAAAGCTGAGAACTGTATGCATAATATCAATTAGCAAGCTTCAAAACAGAAGTGAGTGTGTGCAGACGAATTGCTAGTGTTGCCTTTGTTAATTGAATTTGAATGCGATGGTAGTGGACGCTTGCCCAGTGCAGCAGGCAATCAGCCAGGACTGCTTAGAAGAAGAGCGAGAGGAAGCAGAGGAGAGGAGGAAAGGGGCTGGGTCATGGACTTGTCCTTTGTGTGCAGTTTAATAGCTAACAGTAGAAGGGCTCAAACAGCTGACAGGGAGGAAGTTTACCCTTTATTGTGTCCTCTCTTTCTGCTGCTTCCCTCTTTCTTCCTTCATTTTTTGTCCTAGTGAAAGTCACTCATGCCCATTCCGACAGGATTTATTAAAGGGAAGAACTGGCTCATCATTGCTTCCGTCGTCAGTGAACAGAGAAAGCCATAAGTCAAATAACTGCTGAGTGTGTGTGTACATACTACACTGCACTGTTAATTTTTATTTTTGAACTCCCCTTCTCTTCTCTTCTCTTCTCTTCTCTTCTCTTCTCTTCTCTTCTCTTCTCTTCTCTTCTCTTCTCTTCTCTT
>JBBIGC010182856.1:0-14478 GCA_037576955.1 Lepidarchus adonis
TGCAGGAGCTCCGGCAAAACTCTCTATGACAGCACAGCTAGAGGGGAGAACCAGGAGGTAGCACAGACATGAGGGCACCCTGGGTCATGTGGCTCAGATTCTTACATTCCTGCCTTCAGCACATCTTCAAGAACTGACTGTTCACTTGCTGTCATTCACAGCTGTATTTAAGTTACTGTTACTGGGTATTCAGATGAGTCAAATTATTATGACCAGTCTTTAACCATTATAGACCCTGATTGGCTAAGTTTTTAAAATGCGCATATTCTACAATTTCCTTCTGTTTCATTTTTACATTGTTTGTGTGGGTATATATTTGCAGATACCACTCAATTCTTGCAGTGGAGAGGTGCTGTTCACACTCACATTCCACTCATCTTTCATGAGCTAGGACATTTGCATAACAAAGCAGCCTAATGGAGCTGAAGAAGGGGGCAGGATTGTGGACGGGCAATAACGGGGGACTCTTTATGAGAATTTTTGTTGCTTTTAGGAACTGCAGTGTTAAAGTTAATGATAATGAAGTAAAGTTTGACGCTCACTTCCAACACAAGCCCAAAGTTACCTTCAAGGAGCTGAATGGGATTCCGAACAGTCAGAAAACAGCAACTTTCCCTCCACACCACTGTTCCAGCAAACTGACCACCTACACGAGGGCAATCGGTTCACACTAATTGGTGTGTCAGAATGTCAGTACCTCTTGCAAATAACACTGAGGACCACCATGTTACATCACGAATGCTGCTCACTGGAATAATCCCAGCTTTTCATCCCTGTTCATTAGAAGTAGAACCTAAGAACAACCGCTTCATTAGCAGTCATGGGCTCCACAGCGGCATGACCGATGTTGTGCCAGCTAAACTGATGAAAACATGTCTCTAGGCAAACATTATCTTTACAGAAATTTACATCAAAATGTATATTCCTGTGTCATCGCTGTGCTGAGCGTGACTGAAAACTCAGAACAGAAGAAACAGCATAATAGCAAATGTAAAAACTGATGATATATTATTCCTTCATTTTCAAACCGCTATTCCATTTTGGCTATAAGCACAGAAAAAGACAAACCTTCACACAAACTGATACCTATGGGTAATGTAGAGTAGCCAGTCAACCTAACCCACAAGTCTTTGGACAGGGGAGGAAACCGGAGAACCTGGAGGGAACCCACAGGAACAGCTTGTACACTCCACACCGAAACTTTTAATTTCATTTCAGATTACGCTCATTCACTCACTGATTCACACTGCCCTGAAACAGGGATTAGGGAAACATCCCTATCAAATGATATATTAACATTTTCACAAACACTCAAACACATAGGAACACAGCCACACAGGAAGCCGTGTGCTCTTTAATCTCCCTGAGTGAGGCCCGTGTATCGATTGCAGATAGATTAAACATGTAGAAGCAGTATAATAAATGAAGAGAGAAGTGTGTGTGTGTGTGTGCTGGCGGGGAGATCTCTCTAGATCAGACAGTGTCTGCTACATTAAAACATCATCAGATACACAGCGGCCTTTATTAAACATGCTAAAGCTGAAAGGCCGGAAGGAGAAAACATGATCCAGGGCGACGAGTGTGACGCCTTTCAGTTTAGATTAGAGTGCTGATCCGGCCTCTTTTATCTGTCTGGACTCGACCCGCGTCCCGCAGAGCAGTGACCGAACCACCGCCCCGACAGCGACATGTTTCTGTCCAAACTTGACCAGAACCTGATCTGAACCCAATTGGTATTTTAAAGTTTTGCGATTATAATGATACTGATACTACTAAAAAATAACAAAAATAAAAAATACATGTGTATGTGTCTTTATTAAACAACTGTTAAAAGAAAAGACTGTCAGTCATGCATAGTCACCGATCAAAAACGCGGACGGAACCATGGAGGAGGAGCCATGTTATGAATTATTGCAAATTAAATTCAGGACTTATCACAGACAAAACTTCTATTTTAGTGAACATTTTAAATGACAATTATTTAAACTAGGCTTTTAAGGTGTCGCGGATAAAAACAGCAAAATAAAATAATACGACAAACAAAAACTGTGGTATTTTGTAAATATAATAATAAAGATGAATCCACTGTGTAATTATGTAACTTTATTAGCAGCATCTTTCTGAAACGCACTAACAACAATCAGAGTAACGTCGTCTTCTGCCCCTAACATGCTCTGGTCGCTATGGTAACGCATAAACCGTCCTTTCAGAATAAGTTTTCAGTGTAAGACAGTGTAATAAGACAGGACCTAGCTTTCTTAGTGCACGACTTGGCTTGAGGCCTTTTAACCCCTAAACTCCATATCTACATCCATAGTTCATGTCCTCATATACACACATATTCCTTAGTTCCCTCTACAGTTCAATCAGTAGTTCTTCTGTCATGTTTACATACCTGAATAAACGACTGCAGATAACAATGGAGCCGTAATGTAGCTATAATTTAAACTTGCATATAATGTCATTATGGGAAAGTTGCCTGTATAGGCCACTAATTAGGTCCCAACAGTGTGATTTCTACACATATAAAGTTTATATAAGTTTATTACAGAATAAAGAGTCTGTATATAGCATGGGGGTGCAGCTTTGGCCCTGGAGGGCCAGTGTCCAGCACAGTTTGCTAATTTCCCTGCTCAAACACACTCACATTTCAGTTCATCTGGTAATTGCCAGGTGTAGTGGGAGTGTAAACTACCAGTATGTGCTGGTCACCAGCCTTCCAAGACCTACACTGTGGGTACAAATGACTCTACATAGTGCTTAGTGCATTATTTGGGGGTCATAGAAGCTAAAGCAGGTTTCCCCATTAATGTAATCCATCATAGACCCCCGGTGAACTTAGTGAAAAATGAGTTGATTTTGAACATTTTTAGTCCCATTTTAATGAGATAGCCTTATAGAGGTCTTATGAGGCCTAGAGTTATACAGGTCCATGCATCCTGTTTGCAGCTCATTTATAAATTTGCTTTTCATCTCTAGTGGCTTCGAAGTTGACATTGCATCTGTTGCTGCATTGTTAATATGTATTGAGAACAGAAAGCCAAGCCTTTAACACAAAAACGTGTTTTCCCATGATTACCATTGAGAAGATATACCATAAAGATTTAAGCCTCTTGTGGGATGTTTTTAGTGCATTTCGGGGGCTTCTGTTGTTCTATGTATGTGCCCCTGCGGCCATATAAAGGTTTATGGTTTATAAAGAGAACAGTATCATATAAGAAAGCCACTGTGGTTTCTACAATGCCTTGACTACAGAGGACTGGAGCCAAAGTGAGAGAGCGAGAGAGGAAGTGAGAGAGCGAGAGAGAAAGGAATGCTGCAGGACAGATCCATTATTCACTATTAGTCACGGGCCAAGTGATATAGTGTACACTTTTAGATCATGGCTGAGATAATCACAGTCAAACATGGACACACTCATTACACATTACATACACATATACACCACATGCACACAGTCATAAAGAAAGTCTGTGATTTGAACATCACACCTGCCTCTTCAGCACCTTTTGTGCACACACGTCCTAGAAAGACATGAATGAGCAGAGGGTGGTCGGTGTGGGAGATGAGAGGAATGAAGAAGGATAGACTGAGAGAGAGCAAGAGAGATAGAAAGCCTCTGTGAGGATACAGAGAGGCGGGAATGCATAGGTTCAATTCAATTCAAATTCAAGACCAAGTTACTGTCATTATCCCAAAATAATATATAGAAAAGCATTCTCACTGATGTAGCACAAATAGTACACGTAAAATAAATAGAAAATAACTGTGAAGGCGAATACAAATGTGTAACACAGTGTCATATAATTACAGCAGTGCACAACTGGACAAACAATATAAACCAAGCAGTAGCACAAAGAGATTGTCCCCATTCTTTTCATGTATTTTATCCTTATCTTTCTCTCTGAAGTCCATTAACAGTATTTATACAGGATTACATAGTAAGGGAGTAAATGTAATGAAGTTACATAATCGATATACAAAACAATGTACTGTATTATGTTGAAGAAGGCAATAGAAACACAGACAAACCTCTTTGACATAGCACACGACAAGGGTGCCCTCTATCATTACTGCTTTTCACCCGAGCTATAGATTTAAAGCTGGGAGCGTGGCAGAACTATTTTAACAGGCTTTGTGGATGACATGACACAAGTAGCTAAGAAGCAACCAGCCGTTCATGACTTCACACATTTTGAACTGGTGGTTCACAAATAAGTTTCAGCGAATTGCCTGTATTCCAATTGGAGCGGATATGGATGACAACATCAAATGATTGTGTGACCAAAGTCTGAATAAGAGCATTGAAGTGTCAACTGCATTCATGTTAGTGATCCTACAGCTGACCAAGTTCATTGGAGAAGTCTCATGCACAGTGTGTAAGGATTTTCTACAGGTAATGATATCTCTGTGATATAAACCTCGTTTATTTATGATATATTTAGCTTGTTTAGCAGATTTCTAAGCTAGGCAGTGTTTTTAGGTCATGAGTGGCTGCTACTCTACACCCACCTGAGCTCTATATGGTGGTGTATGGCGTAGGAACGCAGGGATACTCTATGCATAGTTGCCGTAAGGCACAGTGATGGCAACCAGGAGGCTGGTTGGTGCATTCGGTGCAGATCAGGAGCTGCTCTTGGCGTTCCTGAGGCGCACTTCCAGACACACGGTGAGACACTGATGGGGGGTTATTTTTAGTTGAGACCACCCTGGATACTCTATCCTCTGCAGTGGAGGAGGAGGAGATAGAGGAAGAGAGAGAGAAAGAAAGCGAGAGAAGAGATCCCTCAATCAGCTCAAACACCTGCTGCTCTTCTCTTCTTCCAGTCCCTCCTCTCCTCATATCTCCTACTGCGAACGCACACAAACACACATACACACACACTACCCTCACTGCAAGAGCTGATCTCACTCTGTCCTTTTCTGTTTATCTCTCCGTTTCCCACCCCCTTCCTTCCTGATACTTCCATTAACTCCATCCACCTTCCCTACCAATCTCTCCTCCTGCCAGTCGTCTCTTTCCAACCCTCCCGTTTCTGTCCTCCCACGCTCCGCGCCTGACACTCTACCTCACTCCACCTTTCTCGTTCTCTCTCTTCCTTCCTCTACTTTAATTACCTCGGCATCCTTCCTTTCCTCTAACCTGTGCTCCCTCTGACTAGATCTCAGATTCCCTCTCTTTCCTTCTCATTTACTCTCTCTCTCGCTCTCTCTCTCTCTTTCTCTGTGTACTCTCTGAACACCCGGAGCAGTCAGATTGTTTGGCTTTTTCCTCGCAGCCTCTTATATAACCCCTCTGATCTACGTGCCGTCAATCAGCCGTATCGCCTCGGCTCAGGACAAACAATAGCAGGGGAACGCAATGACAGGCAGCAAACAGCCTTGTTTTCTAAAACCAGATTGATATTGATGATGCAGACCCTCTCTAGGTACCAGGCTTCTATGCCAGCAGTCGTCTACAGAGCGCCAGTGCTATTATTAAGAACCATGATCGAGCCCAAACAGCCTGTGACAACTTCATCATGACTGTGATATCATAACCATAAACGCATTAACATTATTACCACCCTGGTCAGCCTACAGCAGCCTAGCCTCAAGGTGTTATAGTCAAGAAGTCAGACTTAGGCATAAAGAGAGGGCAATAAACAGTTCCTGCAGATGTGCAGCATACAAGCCCTGAGGGATAATGACTTAGTATGAATTCCATTGTTTCCTTCTAATGGATAAAGACAAATTAGAAAACAGGGGATACTGACATCAGTTCCAGAAGAAATTACCCCTTTTTTTAGAGCCAGCATTAACATTTTGTACAACAGGAGCTCCAGTTGTCCTTCCTCGTATCAGTTTTGGTAGGTACCGAATACTGCACACCTGGAACACCCAGCAAGACCTGGTGATGCTCTAGCCATTGCAATAAGACCCTTTGTCAATGTGGCTCAGATCCTTGCGCTCTTACATTTGCATTTAATCATTTGTCTGACACTTTTGTCCAAAGAAATTTCCAGTTTCAGGAACCTCTTGCTTTCAGCACAACACCTTTAAGAGCTGACTGTTCACCTGCCCTATGTCCTCTGACAGCAGCCATTTTAATGAAATAACTAGTCAATGTTCCTCACTTCCCCATCTTGAAGTTATGCCTGATCCTGATGTTTTTATAACTTCATTTTTTTGCATTTAAACATTTTTATTGCCATTGGTATATGTGTACAGGAAAAATCTGGAAAAATACTGAATATAGCCATTGGTCTCCAGATCCCACATCGGTGCAACTCTGATAAACACAAAATTATCCAAGAAGACCTTCTTTTAAAAAATCTATAAAATAGAGGAGAAATGCTGGAGCTCTTCTAAGAGTTCTACTAAACCCCATCCCGCCATCTCATTCTGATGCTCTTGTGGGATTTAGACAAATGGATCAGTACGAAAAGCTTTTGCAGTCTGAGGGTAGAGCTTAACTCCCACCACGTCTGAAGCACTCAGTGGAAGGATCTCGCAGGCTGATTGGATTGAGAGAAGCCATTCTGCCTTTCTGCCCCGAATCAAGCTTCAATGAGGCTCAAATCAGTGAGTGACAGGGCGAGGCTGGGCTGAGGAGCACTGGAGCGATGCGCTGCACTCCCCCAGGTGAGGAGAGAGATGAGGAGAGTGGTAGAGCAGATGAAAGAAAGAGAAAAGAATGAGCTCAGAAGGGAAAGAGTTTTGCCTTTCAGGACATCACTCAGCTGTCACATGACTTCAAGATCAACTCAGTGTTTCACTCTTTCATGAAGCAGCACTATCCTCCAGATGTGACTCCTATCCCCCCATGTCCTCTCAGGCCTCTGAGGCCGACCCGAATAGCATTTCTCAGGCCTCCTGCATGTCTGCTGCAAGAACAAGGAAAGCCATGGAATCAAGGAAAACATGACAGACTCCTCGCACCCTCTTCACAACAGCTTCTAACTCCACCCCCCCAACAGACACTATAGGGTCCTATAGACTAAGACTGTATAACGTATATTGTTTACTGCATAGTGTATGTTGTGTACCGTAGTATATACAGTGGGGGAAAAGTATTTGTCAGCCACAGATTCTGCAAGTTGTCCCACTTATAAATTGGTTATGTCATAGTTTCACTTCAACTGTAAGAGACAGAATGTAAAAAAAATCCAGGAAATCACATTGTATGATTTTTTAAAGAATTTATTTGTATAATGGTGCAGAAAATAAGAATTTAGTCAATAACAAAAGTTCACCTCAATACTTTGTAATGTAACCTTGGTTGGTCAAACGTTTCACCAGGTTTGCACACACTGTAGATGATATTTTGACCCATTCTTCCATGTAGATCTTCTCAGGAGCTGTGATGTTTTGGGGCTGTCGCTGGGCAACACTGACTTTCAACTTCCTACACAGATTCTCTATTGGATTGAGACTTGCTAGAACACTCCAGAACCTTGAAATGCTTTTTACATAGACACTCCTTCGATGCCCGGGCGGTGTGTTTGGGATCATTGTCATGGTGGAAGATCCAGCCATGTTTCATCTTCAATGCTCTCACTGATGGAAGTGGAATTTTTGCCCAAAATCCCACGATACATGGCCTCATTCATCTCTTCCTTAATACGGATCAGTCGTCCTGTCCCCTTGGCAGAAATGCAGCTTCAAAGCATAATGTTTCCACCCCCATGCTTCACAGTGGGTATGGTGTTCTTAAGATGCAACTCAACATTCTTCCCCCTCCAAACACGATGACTTTTTTGATGGTGTGGACAGGACAGTTAAAACAGGTTCCATTAATACAGGTATGGAGTGGAGGATAGAAGAGCTTCTTAAAGAAGAAGCAACAGGTCTGTGAGAGCCAAAATTCTTGCTTGTTTTTAGGTGTTAAATACTTATTTTCTTCACCATTAAACAAATAAATTCTTTAAAAATCGTGTGATTTCCGGGATTTATTTTTTACATTTTGTCTCTCACAGTTGAAATGAACCTTTGATGAACATTAAAGACTTTTAGCTTTTTAAGTTGGACAATTTGCAGAATGTTAGGTAATGTGGATGAAATGCTTTCATTTTTGCAATTTGACCTCATTTTTAGGAAAAATTCTAGTTTTTAACCCAATTTCTGTTTTTTGTTTTTTTGTTTGTTTTTTATAATTATTACATTTATTTTACATTTAGCTTGCATGTACCTGTACAAAATATCAAATTTAATTATTGGCTTATAAATCTCCCATCTGTGGCAAAACATAAAAAGATAAACAAATAAATAAAGGAAACAAACAAAAAAATAATAAAATAATAAAAATTCATTACAAAAACAAAACAAAAATATCCTTAATGGCTGACAAAATAAACACGAACCCCCTGGTTCCAAACCACACCACCCTCAGATATTACACCACCCTCAGATATTACACCACCCTCAGATATTACAACCCCATTGAGAAATTAGAAACAACTTCCTATTTGTTTATGGGAGTGTCTGTATCATAAGCCCCACCCCTTCATCAATGACACTCTTCCGACTGGATGCACACGGAGCTAAACTTTTAATCATCTACTGTGGTTTTTGTGAAATATGGTGAATGAGAGTGTGGGCCGTGTTGGTGACACACTGACGGTCAGTGTTTCCGCACAGTATTGCAATCATTAGGCCCCTAATAAGAAGCAAACATGTCAGTAATGAGGTTCTACGTAAAGAATGACGATGGCAGTACAGAGATGAGGGCAATAACAACACGTGACGTGAGTTTATTAATAATCTGTTGTAGGACATGGGGAAGGCAGTGTGCAGTGTGATCTGCCGGTGCATCTGTGTGTGGGAGGACATCGCTCCATAGGCAGGACTAGGAGGGCGGCAGGTCTGCTACTCATTACTGCAAGCCACAGGGCGCGAGTGTGTGTGTGTGTCCCTCTTGTTTTTCCAGAATGGTCAGTCTCAGCCTTCACAACAATGTGATGGAATACGAGAATCCATCACAACTAAGCTGTTAAAATATGATTCAGAATAAAGAAAAAACACAGATCGTGGTAGTGGTTGATGACAGCAATACATCATCTCTACAGTCGCAATAAATCCATTTTGTTTGTCTTGTTTTTAGTAAATGTCATTTTCCCAACATTTCCACACCTGGTTTATCCATCGGGGGGAAGCTGGAGCCAATCCCAGCGATCCATGGGCCCAGGACAGGAGGCCAACCCATCACAGGGCAACACAGATACAGATAATCATTCACACACACTCACACCTATGGGCTATTTAGAGCCAGTCGAACTAAATAACAAGTCTTTGGACTGTGGGAGGAAACCGGTGAACCTGGAGGAACTCTATAGGGTTTCCAATCTCCACACATGGACTGAACCCAGGACCTTCTTGTTGTGAGGCAACAGTGCTAACAAGTGCGCCATCAGCAATACTTTACAACAGAGGTTCCCAACCTTTTTCGCGCCACGGACCGGTTTAATGTCAGACAGTATTTTCGCGGACCGGCATTTAATGTGTCGCGGATAAAAACGACAAAATAAAATGATACGACCAACACAAAAACTGTGGTATTCTGTAAATATAATAATAAAGGTGAATCCACTGTGTAATTATGTAACTTTATTAGCAGCGTCTTTCTGAAATGCGCTAACAACGATCAGAGTAACGTCCTCCTCTGCCCCTCACGTGCTCTGGTCGCTATGGTAACGTGTAAACAGTCCTTTCAGAATAAGTTTTCAGTGCTGTTGTGGTGATCTCAGGGTTTTCTTAGATGCTACAGATCGAGATCATATATTTTTTTAAAAAGTAGAATTTTTTTTATGGTCTGGTACCGGCCCGCGGCCGTGTTCTGGCCCATTCGCTTGTCAGTCATGGCGAGTGGCTCAGTACTAGTGGATTAACAATGGGAAAAGTACAATAAGTATCGGAACAGCTGCACCAGCACTGAGGATATTTGCTGTTTGTACACTATGAATATTGCATTGTTGACTCTTCCCACTTGTCAAACATGTTTGTCAGCTTCTGTTGTTCATATTTCATCGCCAGACCAAACTCACGAACTCCTCACCCGTAACTCGTTCACGTTTCCGCTCACGGGTGAGGGCACGTGCACATCACGTTAGGTCTGTGCCCCAGCGCTCCACTCACAGCCTGTAAATGTTTCATATGGAGGATGCTGGGTCTCGGAGGACGCACACGTGGATGTGCGTGTGTTGAGTGCTCTGCGGCAGTGATGCCACCTCCTTTCCCCTCAGCCTGGCCATGTGCTCTTCTAATGGTTCCACAGGGACGGCTCACAGCCAGTGTAGAGCAGGTTCCATCCTTCTTCTAGCATGAACGGCACCACCTCAAGACCCACTAAGGTCCAAACATCCAACACTGGGACTAATATTATTCCTATACAGGAATCTCTGTCTTGTTCTTCAAACCTGTAACATAATTAAACAATGTAAAGAACGTGGGGAAGGTGACCACACCAGAATTGGTGGAACTGAACATCTGGCTCTAAAATAAAAACCCAGAAGGTTAATACATAAAAATGTTATGAATGTGTTGCCTAATGACACTGGTGGGTTCAGATATGGTTGTAGACATTGTGGCACCTGGTTCCCATTACCACCACTCTTGAACTTTCGACCACATCATCCATCATTGGGACCTTCTGCTCAACTATCCCAGAACAGTAACTGATCATAACTCAATACACAAGGAACAGCCATTGAATTAAACTGAAATTACAGGGGGTCCTCAAATTAATTTAAATAAGCACCAACGTATGTAATGCCATGGGCCATTCCACTAGAGGGAGACATTCACCCACCTGAGGCTCTGTTATGCCTTTTTCTGAGCATTTTATGCTACTTTCACTTTCAATTTTACACAAGTACAACATAAGTCTAGCGTCCCCTTTATTATTATGTTCATTTTTAATTTGATATATTTATACTTTGTCTGTTATTACTATCTTATGTCGACCAGAGGAGGATGGGTTCCCCCACTGAGTCTTGGTTCCTCCCAGGGTTTCTTCCGACAGTTTAGGGACTCGGACCGGGATTCTGTAAAGCTGCTTTGTGACAATATCAGTTGGAAAAAGTGCTATAGAAATAAATTTGACTTGACTAGTTCATCTACCAGAGACATCTCCATGTGCTTTATATGCATATGCTGAATATTGGTCGAAGCTATAGGCTCTTAGTTGATAACACCTCTACAAACTCATATTGCTGTCCTCCATCGACCACAGCTCAATGGGTTCCCCTCCTGAGACTTTGCTCGTGAGAAGGTTTCTTCTAATTTTTACTTAGGAAGTTCCCCATTAAGGACTTGGACTCTTGGATTCTGCTTTGTGGGAAAGTCAGCTGTAAAAAGTGGTATGGAAAAAAATGGACTTGACTTGACTAGTTAATTGCTGAGTTTCCTCACCAATAAACCATCTCACATCTCATGGCTAACAACACGACATGGCTAACAACATGACATGGCTAACGCCTTGTGAGAGTGCCATGTCCACAGCTACCAATCAGCCCAGACCCACTTGACTCCACAGGTGAGAAACTGCACCACTAGTCCTATTACTCATCCATTCTCCAAACCATTTATCCATCTCAGGTCATGGGACAGCTGACCCAAGGCCGAGTTCACCCTGGAGAGGAGGCCAACCCATCACAGGGCAACACAGAGACAGACAACCATTCACACACACTCACACCTTTGGACAATTTAGAGTAGCCATCAACCTAAAGCCTTTGGAAAACGGGAGGAAACCTGAGGAACACTTGAAGTGCTTGCACCGAACCCATGACCTTCTGCTATGACCACCACAGTATTAACAATATCCAGACATTGAGAGATATTATTTATGCTAGCTATAGGATAGCTAATGATATTTGGAACCCCAGAGCCATGCTCTGTGCAAATACCCCCATCTGTTCAGCACATAGGTCTACACACAGACTCCCTGCTGAAATCCCTATGTAATGAATGTATGAGTTAATGTATGCATCCCGCTGGGCACTGCTTCAATCTCCACTGATTTCCACTTCACATTCCATCCACATCCTGCTCGTTTGTGTTTCTGCTTCACTTCCGAGCTCCGAGTGCCAGGACTCTCTCAGGATTCAGAACCACATGCTCATCAAACGGCAGAGCAGCTGCAGTCAAACACGCATGGCTACTGCTGGCCAGAGGAGGGACCCCTGACCTGGGGGCCCGCATCAAAGAACCCCAACATTAAACACATATAAATATAAAAAGCTACTTGTGGGAAAATCAGCCTGAACGAAAATGAGCTTTTATCCACTTTACAGATCCACTTTTCTTCTTTTTAAGAAGAAGAAGAGGAAGAAGAAGAAGAAGAAGAAGAAGAAGAAGAAGAAGAAGAAGAAGAATTAGAAGAAGAAGAATTAGAAGAAGAAGAAGAAGAAGAATTAGAAGAAGTAGAAGAAGAAGAAGAATTAGAAGAAGAAGAATTAGAAGAAGTAGAAGAAGAAGAAGAAAAAGAAGAAGAAGAATTAGAAGAAGTAGAAGAAGAAGAAGAATTAGAAGAAGAATTAGAAGAAGAAGAATTAGAAGAAAACGCAGGAGAAGAAGAAGAAGACGCTGCTAGTTGTAGCTGTGGAGCTGTCTGTTATTCGTGATCTGGTCACTTTTCTATTTCTCTCTCTCTTCCACTCATACTCTCTCTCTCTCTCTCTCTCTCTCTCTCTCTCTCTCTCTCTCTCTCTCTCTCTCTCTCTGTTTACTCCTTCATTCTTATCAATAGTGTGGGTTACATGTAGCCCCCCAAATTATTCATCAGTTCACGTCTGAATGGTGCCCAACCAGTGTGTGTGTGTTAGAGAGAGAGAGAGAGAGAGAGAAAGATAGAGATAGAGAGAAAGAAAGAGAGGGAGAGAGAGAGATTAACCTACAGACTGGAACTGTTCAATGGATTCAGTTTTAGGTGACAACTGGTGTTCTATTTCCATAGTTTCCATCATCACAGGTAGAGGAAGATAGGGAAAACAACTGGTAATAATATAGCTGATGAAAATAATTCTGTGTTGCTGCTGAAGATCCACTGTTGCTTCCTTAAGAGTAGTGTTTGCCTACTCTGTCCAATGGTGTAACAGCCGTTTTGAAAAAGAAACAATACATCTGTATGCTGTCATAGTCCTAACATTATAAACATTGAACAAGTGGCCTAGAACTTTTATGTGTAAATACCTGTGACGACCTGTTGTATGTATGTATGTCTACAGTAAGTCATGCTAACAACATGACATGGCTAACAACATAGCTAGCTAACAACATGACGTGGCTAACAACATGGCTAGCTAACAACATGACATGGCTAACAACATGACATGGCTAACAACATAGCTAGCTAACAACATGACATGGCTAACAACATGGCTAGCTAATGACATGACATGGCTAACAACTTGGCTAGCTAACAACATGCTAGCTAAAAACATGACATGGCTAACAACATGTTAACATGCTAACGCCTTGTGAGGTGCGGATTGTGTTGCCGGTTCTTGCCCAAATGTATTTTCAGCCACTGTAGAAGCTGAAGGACACATGGATAAGATCTAAAAACAAAGGAAAGCTAGAACACAAAAAAGATGAAGCATAGGCTACTTGTGATGTAGATGCCGTCTTCTTTTTGTGGTTGAGTGAACGTGAACGTGGAAAAGAACTGTGCCAAGCTTCACAGATGAACAGTAGTTATAGAACTTACACTTACAGAAGGTTCGTCACATGCTACTGTTTTGTATCTCAGTCGCTGTTTGCAACCAGAAGTGAAGAAAATGGACTGGAAGACTAGAAAAGACTTTGGACTAAAGAAGAAATCTTTTTGGTGAAGGGATGTCAACTAGTATGAAACCTACACAGTTTCTTCACTGTGGGTGAACTGTTAAATCATTTATTTGTGACCACAAACATGACTCAATATCCAAATTTTAGGGCCTGATTTTGTTGTGAAATATTGCATTATTGATCAGAGAAATCATCAAGCTGGGCTAGACACCCGTGGCTTAGTGGAAACTACACACGTAAAGACGCGATTATGAGGTGCAGCTTCCAAAGTGAGTCTCAAACACATAAACCCATTAACTTCAATGAATGTGATGAGTCACTGATTGCAGAATAGCCATATTTTTGTTGCCGTTGGCTACAGGGCTAAAGAAAATGCATTACCAAAGTGCATCTAGATAGTTCACAAATATTTACCACATGAGTTTGGGGTCCTAACTGTGTATTATTGCAGGCTTCATTACCCAGGGAATAGGCCGATCTAGTGTTCACATATTAGATCAAAGCTCTCAGCGCGAGATATAAAACAGCTCCCTGCAGGGAACGAACACGAACTCGCGCCCATCAAAGCAAAGACAGCGCTTAATCCAGACGCTTATTCTACAGCAGACGAGGACAAACGAACCTTTTAGAACCGTCAACATATCACTGAGTGATAATCGATATCACACTGTGAGTCTATACACCAATATACGCCATATACGCTATAAAAAT
>JBBIGC010182864.1:0-14478 GCA_037576955.1 Lepidarchus adonis
TGTGTGAAGAATCATGGGGCATGATAAACATGATAAATTACTTTTCTTTGAGCTAATCAGGTTTTTGGCAGAAATTTGCTACAAGAAAGAGCTGCATGCATTTTTATGATGCTATCCAACGGCTTATTCACACAAACATGAGTGTTGAAAGCCTGTGTAGACTCTGATTCACTCAGACAAACAGAAAAACAGCCAGCGTTCGATCCATGCTCACCTGACTCCACAGACTTCAGAAAAATGCTTGATTCAGATGTTTGTGTGGACAAGACCTAAATGGTATTATTTATAGTGGTGATTGAAAATGTGTGCACCCTTTAAAATGCTCTATATCTTTTATATGAAAGTGACAAAAAACAATGTCTGATTTTCATTACAGTAGATGACAAAAATTACACAAAAACATTATATTTAGTCATGTAAATATAGAATAAAATGATCCAAAAACATCTGATAGGGAAAAGTAAGTAAACCTTCAGCTCTTGGATGTTGAGTTTCCTCACCAGATCAGGTCACAAGGTCAAGACATTGATTCTTCTTGATTCTTCTTACCATTATTTGGTAGAACAACTTGTATGTTTATAATTGTCCTTCTGCATGACCCACAAACTCCTGAGATTTAATTCATGCAGCGATGTCTTCACATTTTCCCTTCAAATGATCTGTTATAGTTTAGAATTAATTGCTCCATCAATGATGGGAAGTCTTCCAGCAAAACTGCCCAAACTCTCTGACTATCACATGCCTTTCAGTTATCTTTGTTGGTCCACCACTTCTGGGTAGGATAACGATAGAATATAATTTCCTCCAGTTGTACACTGTTTATTAATGGAGTCCAAGGAGCTCTTTAGAAATGATCTTGTAACCTTTTCTAGCTGTTTGAGCATCAACAATTTTGAGGCTTTTCTGAGGTCCTCAGGCACCTCCTTGGTTCAAGCCACAAATGTGTTGTGTGTTTGATCAAGCTTTGCTGTATCCCTGTTCTTTAAATAAAACAGGGTTTCCCCACTCACAGCTAATTGTCATCCATTCAGACTCTGATTCCACCCTAATCCTAAGGGATCACTGACTTTAGCCACATGCAGATATGTTAATGCATATTTTTTTCAATAAATAAATGATCAAATATCCTGTCCAGAGTGTTCCCAGCCTTGTCCTGTAGTCAACTGGGATAGCCTTCAGCTTTTCTCGCAACCTGAAATGGATAAAGTGGCCTGGAAAATGGATGAATGGATAGATGGATGAATAACCTAATCATTTTTGTATCATTTCTTTTACTGAAAAGTTTAAGATCACATTCATATAAAATATAGGGTTCATAAACTTTCAAGCTCCACTGCATTATCTTCTGAAATTACAGGTAGTAACTGGGATCGCCCCTGCTCCTTTACTACTATATCAGCTGTAAGGCTTTAAACTAGATTTCTGAACATTATTGTGATAATCTGAGTGCATCCAGCCTTTCAACATGAATGAGAACAGATACAGATGTCGGGTGATTCGTTTTTTTAGCACAAACGCCACTGGATGGAGCTCCATCACTCTATAGACTCTAGTTCTTCTCTTCCATAGCGCAATGCTCTAGGGCTTGATACTCTTCTGCTTTACTGAGCATGATGACCTGAGGCTCATATGCAGATGGATCAAAGTGTTCTTTGCTACTGGTCAGTGCTCTCCTATGCAGACTGCACAACCTGTTTGTGCTCAGCTGAATTGCTTCAGCAGTGGGTGCACCTCAAAGCAGCTCAGTTCACTATATCAAAGAGCAGTCTGGATACTTTTAGACACACAGTGTATTTTACAGCACTGTAGAGGATCTTGGTGATCTTGATACGATAGAATACCTTTGTTTTTCTATGTAGCTGTGCTGAAAATCTATATACACACATACACACACTGCTTCAGGTACTCCCCTCATTCACATGGAGACCGAGTGGTCCAGTGAGCAGATTAGTCATTACTGCATTGTGGCAGGTAGGACAGATTGTGAGAAGAGGTGTAGGAGGGCTGTGTAATATAGAGAAGTTTTTAATAAAGATGTGAGGGTGTAATTGCAGTCATCAACCACACCGGCAATTAATTTGATAATGTCTTTGCTCTGCAGGGCAATTCAGTTGAAGAATAATGATCAATTAATGAGATCAGGGTGTGGAGGAAGGTGGGAGGTGAAAGACTGCATTTTGTTCAATTCAAAGAGTGTTATTGGTGTTGCTGTTAACTATAAGTATTGCTTTTATTGCTTATTTTTGCCCACCTAAGTTAGCAGGATCAAACTGTGAGGTTTGGCCACTAGGCAGCGCTCTTTTTTCATGTGGTGTCACGTTTCTTTCTGTTGTCATATTTTCCCCTCAGCTGTTGCTTATTTTGTGTCTCTGTCCTTTCACATGTGCTACCCATTGTATGTGTATTTCTACTCGGTTGGTAGGTTGGTTCATGCTGGTATGTAAGTCTTTACCCTGTTGTGTATTATTCTCTTTATTGTTTTTCACGTTGGATCTTTTGTATATAAATAAATGTCTTTGCATCACCCTCATGCCTACTACCCTCCAGAACCTCAATCATGGCAGATGAACTAAGCTCAACACTGGGAGTAGTGAGGGAGCTATACGTTTATTGCATCAATCTGGGGAGAGTGATTGATTGGTTCCATGAAGGGGTTGATTGTGAACAAGGCCAGCAGTTCCTTCAATGGTTGGAGATGGGGGCTGTGATTTCTGGAGAGGACAAGATGGCAGAATTGGGACCGTACATCAGCTAACAAAAAATGGTGAAGGAGCCGACGAGACCTTTGCCATGATGAACGGAGAGAAAGCTGAGGTGAGCCAAGAACTGAATGGGAAGAGCAGCATGTGTGAGCCGAGCAATGAAGAGCCGAGCTGCTGAGACTCAAACAGTTGAGCAGCCAAGAGCCGAGCAGCTGTGAGATGATGCAAAGGCAGACAAATACAGTAAATATATTTGTAAGTTCTATTCAAGCGGGGGTCCAAATAGCAGAGGAGGTCTGGTAATGTAATTTGTAAGACTAGAATACTGGTTTAGTACAAAGCATCTGTGAAACTTCCCAAAATTGCCACATACTGTATATCCCATATCGAAATATGACAGCTTGGTAGTATTGTTGAATGTTCACACCAGTGCTAAGATTAAAATAAAATGAACAAACAGCAAAACTAGAATAATTTGGTTAGTAAAGTCATAAAGTAATACTGTGGTTAAGATTATTTAAGGATGTTTTATTGGAAATCACCAAAACCTATTGTTGAATCTTATTGAGGGTAAAGGAACAATCAAAGATTGTTTCTAATTGAGGTTCTTAGCTCACCAAAAAAAGTTTGATTCCCAAAAGAACATTACCATGAAGAATTTTTTAAGGAACTGTTTTTTGAAAAATGGATGTGTGAGCATGAAGAACTACTTGAAGTTCATAGAACCTACTTGAAGTTCATAGAACCTATGTATAATCTAAATAAATAATTGTTGTTACATTATGTCAAGTCAAGTCAAGTAAATTTTAGTTGTATAGCACTTTTTTACAACTGACGTTGTCACAAAGCAGCTTTACAGAGTTTATAGAATCCGGGTCTGAGCCCCCAATGAGCCAAAGGCGACAGAGGCAAGAAAAACTCCCTAAACTGTAGGAAAAAACCTTGAAAGGAAACAAGGCTCAGAAGCGGAACCCAGAGTGATAACAGATGTGATTCTATGAACCTTCATATCATCAAATATTCTTTTCAGATGTGGTTCTGTTTGGGTAGAAAATAAGTTCCTCTACAGTATTGATCAAAGAACCCTTCTCAAAGAGAGCATTTTAGCAATTAGTCATAAGAAAGTGTCAGTGTTCATTGTTCATTGTCAGTGTTCTACAGCTGTTGTTTTCACATTGCCCTGAAATGTTTTTGACCAGGTTGGGAGCTCCAGTTTCTGCAAATTATAGAAAGTAATTTGCTATTACTTAGCAGATTATAAATGAGAGAGAAGGCGCTCTCTCTTTCTTTTTTCTTTTTCTGGTAAGATCTAAAGATAGTTAGACAGTCTGTCAAAACATCCCCTTTCATATCCAGTGTGTTTCTCATCATTGAATCTAATATTCTGATTTATTTTTCTGCGGATCATATTTACTTTTCGGCTCATGATTGCAAGCTTGGAAAACAAGAATTTGATCAGACAAAAAAAGATCTTCTGTTGATCTGTGTGCTGTTTCCATTGAATTTTGCTTAAAAATGACACATGTATCCCACCAGTGCAACACATAAAGATATTTTCCTCAGGAGAGCATTTTAAGTGGATAGTTCCCTTTTCTTATCTCCGCAATTTTTTTTGCATTTTTACCTTACAGAGCTAATTTTTTTACACCTGTTCATGTATACACCTCTTTATCAACTGCACTCCAGACCTTCACAAACAACCCTCTCTCTTTTCTCTCTCTTTTTAATTTATTTTCACTCTCTTGTGTTAGTTGGGCTCCTGGAGAACTTTACTGTTGATCACTTTTGAAAAACTGCAAATAAGAGAAGAGTAGTGTTAAACATATTACAGTGGCTCTGCTGATGGATGCAGGATCTTCCACTGCAGATTGATAAGGAGTTTGGTTCTGGAGGAGTTTGTTGTTTGTTCTTTGCTACTTTTACCTCTATATGCGTCACTATACTTTTGCGTGAGTACACCTCAGAAGGCCATTATCGCTGTGTGAATGTGTCAGCCTTCTTTAAATATTCAGTGAACATTTAGACATCTCCATATTCTTAATGCATTGTCATAAGAGGCGAGTCTGAGTCAGAGCCAGTCCCAGAGCACACATTCAGAAAGACAATTAGCGGTTATTTTTCCCCTAGACAGACCTACAGTGTGAAGAAGCAGAGCTTAGGTATTTGCTGTTATATTAGACAAAACACAAGGGAAGATAATCCTGTAGAATAAAAGTGTGGCTGGTGAAAGAGTGTGATAACAGAGTATGAATGAGATGGAATTGACTATGTCTCATCTGTGCCCTATCCAGAGATTTAGAGCCTGATGCTCTCAGCCTTTTGCTATAATTTCAGCCACTGAGCTGATGCACCCTGACCCTGTGTACAAAATTGCCACATTGGAGAGGAGATTGAACAAAACGTATGAAGATTCAGCTGAAAGTGGATGGAGATGGACCACTCAGGATATTTTAAGCTATCAGGCTTAATGATTTATGGGACTTACAGAAACTAGAGATGCATGTACTAAGCAAAATAAATGAAATAATTGAAGGAATCTTAAGAAAATATGTTTTTAAATGAGATAATTTGAGCTTTTTAGATTTCTTTAGATTCTTTTGCACTGCATATCATCTCCACTTTCTTTCAGTCAATCTGAGATTAGATCTACATAGACGTGAAGGTTGCATTTCTTTATGCAGCAGCAGACTGTGTTAGTCAGAAACACAGGTTATCTGAATCTTTTCACAATATAATCTGCTGTAGCTCATTTCTTTAATTGTGTGTTGAATGTTTTCACTCTTTTTTATTTTTTACATTTTTTTTTAGATCTATACCAACTTTTTGTTGCAGGTGTCAAATTTTAAATTTATTTACATTTACAAATTAAAATCAGTTTGTTTAGCTAAGCCATTAAAGGTTATTCCTTTTAACATTTTTCAGTGAATTAAAAGCTAAAAAAAGTTTGTTTTATTGCGTCTTTCAAAATGAGAATGTTAAATGCATCTCTACTACATACGTAGTACATCAAATGTCTCTAAGAAAGAACCTTTGGGATTGTACAGAACTGCACAATTTGGGGTAGGAAACCAACATTTGCACAGCCCAGAATCTCCATTTGAGTAAAGAGAATCATATAGGATGAAGTCCAGATAGTGAGAGTATAAAAAAGACCCATATCATGTATCTGAATATGCAATGAAATTATATTGTACATTATGTATTGGGGGTGACGGTGATTATATTATATCTTCTTCTCGCTATGTAGATCAAACTCTTGCCCTCAAATATTCTGCTGTACAAAATTAAGCCCAACTTTGATGTATTGTCCAACTTTGCATACTAAAACTTCAGAGTAACTGCACTGTTGAGAAGATTAACAATGTGGCTGTAAAAGAAGGAGGCCCATCTCAGTGATATGATGAATTTATGTGTCCGGGAGGCCGGAGTGGTCCATGTGTGCAGTTTTTGAAGAGCTGGATAAACTGAGTGTGTAAGAGAGAGGAGGTAAGCTGTATAAATCACTGTGACGGCTAGCTCTCACACTCTCTCGATAAGGTTATTACTCTCTGGATAATTAACTCCTGTAGATGAGCGCCAGTGCAGGATGTTTCTTTTATGGAAGTTTCTCCGTTTCTCCTTTTATGTACTTTGGTAAGAAGGAAAGTGCTCAGCTCCTCTATATCTCTCTGTATCACTCCAGCCACCTTTAGCTTTTGCTCATCAGATGGGACCTTCTTCAATCAAAGCACCATAAAAGTCAATTTAATTGTATAAGGTGTAATAAGTCATACCTCTGTAGAGTGAGACGACACATGTGACAAGCCATGTGTGGTGAATGCATCATCACAACATCTATCCAGCATGAGAATGTGCCATCTCAAAAACATGTGTTACAGACCTGCAACAGCCAACAGAGGGCGCTATAAAAACTAGGTATTCTAGGAAAGATATGTTATAAGCCAATATATCAGAAATCTAATATTGTTGAAAGAAAATGAAATAATTTCCAGCAAACTTGACCTGTTTTAAATAATTTTAATGGTGAAACTTGCAGCCCCTTTTTTGTTTTATTTTACTTTTTCAAGCATATGTTCTACTCTGTGGAACTCTAAATAAATAGAATAGATGCACTGAAATGTGCAGTAATACTGTGTTTCAGCTCGTTCTCATAGGTGATGTGTATATATATATATATATGTATACAGGGAGCCTACATCAGGGTTCCGTCCCTTTTGGGTGTTTTGAATTTCGATGTAAGTTGGAACTCATGCATATACCGTATAATCCCAACAATAGGCCGCCCCACATTATAGGCTGCCCTATTGCATAAGCCGCAGATGCTCATTTATTTATTAAAAATCTAAGATAAGTTGCCCCTTGTTATTAGCCGCAGTGTTTCTGAATTCACTGATCTGAAGTAGAAGCATCTAATTTGGCCCTTGGAGGCCTTTGCAGCTCTATATCGGTAGTGACAATTAAACTGATAAATTTTTTAACTTAACGATATCATGCCGCAACGCAAGAACTACACTCCTACACCCTACAAATTCCTACCTCCTTTCACGAGCATGCGTGTCTCTGAGCTTTCACTTTATATCTCAGATTTAACCGAAGTTATATTAGTGTAATGCAAGTAATTGTTAATTTCTGCCACAATATTTGAGCAAAGCAACTTTGTTTAAACACATTGCTAAAGCAAAACACATTGCTAAAGCAACACACACGTGTGTGCACATTAACAGTAATAATAAAAGAGAAAATCAACATTTTATGTGCAAATACCGGTGCAGTATAAAGTGTGAGTTGTACATGAAGACACGTTTATGCAACATACAGAAAATCTGCACATGCTAAGAGAATGTATTACATTGTATGCAGCATTAGAGGTAGGATTTCAGCAAAAAACCATTTGCTTTGCCTTGCTTTTCAAACTGTTTGTCGATACAGTAAACATTACATTTAAATTCAACTTATTATTTGGGAATGTCGTCTTTTTGTGTACTAAATTATAGTTTAAAAAATGCTTTTTAGATAGTTCGCCCCATTTAAGCAAACCAATACCAGGTTTGTAAAACTGTGTATAAGCCGTGGCCTATCGTTATAAGTTAGCTAGCACCAGTCTTTACAGCATTTAGCTTTCTACAATTGTACATATATGTGCTGCCAACTGCCCACTTTAACCCACCTATAACCCACCTATTTTCCACCCGCTTCACCCACCTATTTTTCTGCACCAAACACTACATAATCCACAATGCATTGCTTCTCATTAAACACTCCAATTCCCACAACATGTATGCGCAACATAGCACACATATAGCTAACACAAGTCTCTCTCACTTTACCATAAAGCTTTTAGTAGACGTTCAACTGCATTTTACTACCGTATATGCTGCCAATTCATGCTCTCAATGCTAGTCCCAGTAAGCAACTCTCTTTCCACCTCTTTTCCCCATGAAACATTCCAAATCCCACAATTCCCACAAAATTATTTTTTCCCATATTTCATGTAAAAGAAAACTCAAGGACCCCCTGTACTTAAATTATTCAAACTCTGTTGTGTACTCAAATCTTGGATAAATGAAAGTGAGCTAGGCATTTTGTAGGGGCACTTGATTGGCTTCAGTATGACGTTACATTCACGTAGGTTTAGTCTCTGTTAAATGCAAACTTGCAGCCAAGACTTTAATGCTCTACATGGGGCAGTAATGAGGAAGTTTTTGAGGAGGAGGTTTTGAGGCTCATCCTTCATTGGATTCACAATATATTGTATATACAGGGGGTCCTCGACTTGCATCTGAGGTCCTTTCCTCCGAATGTGACGTAAAGGGATTTTCGTTGAAATTATCACCTGGTGAATCCATTTATATATATAAAATGTTGCAGAATGAGGACAATTTTTATCATAAGGATGTCAAAATTTAGCTCCAATAAATGTATTATCATAGTATACAATGATTCTAACTTTATTAGAGCTAAACCCTGACATCTTTATGTTAAAATTCCACTTGCTATGGCAACATGGGCAGAGAAAAACTCACTGCCACTCTGTGGTTCACTCTCTGACTGCACAAGGTGTGAAGAATCATGGGATATATTCAGACCTCCAGAATGCTAGATTAACAACATGAACAGAATACAGGCGTTTTCTTGTCGCTCATTGGGACTTGAAACATGACATGTAAAAACATTTTTTATGCCATCCAAACAGCTGACCAGACGTGAGCTCTGAAAGTGTGTTTGAAAGGTCAGACTTGCTCCAATGTGCAGAAACACTGTGGCTGTTTAAACTGCACTCACCGGACACCACAAATGTCTGAAAAATGCTTGATTCAGACACCCCTGTGGACAAGGCCTAGGAGCAAAAGCCATCAGGTATCCAATAAATCTCTTTGTGGCAGAAATACTGAATCCCCTTGCACTTCCCATCAGTGTGACCAGCAGACGACCTTTTCCAAGTACCTTATAAGGTGGAGGTAAAGCGATTAACGTCCATTTAAATGTAATGTATGTGTCAGAGCCTCAAAAAAAACCTCTCTTGGTCTACACGTTCTGCTCAGCGAGGGAGATTAAAGTATTAACACAGACTATTTTCTCTGAACCTTTGTCAGAGAAAGAGGGAGGGAAGCAATCAGAAGAGGTACGTGAGAGCAGAACAGATTAAGGTACGTTTTATCATGCACATGCTTAGAGTCGAGGACTGACAGGATATGTGCTGTCGGAATGGCCCGCGTATGAAGTCGATTTGTTTAGCGATCATATTAGAAGGCATCTCATGAGAGATGTAAAGGCAGCTCTTATTGTGGAGACTTCCTCTCGTCAGGGTCAGGAGTCGATGCATTTTGTTGTGTAGGAGGACTAGCACTGTGGTGTCATTTTTATCAAATACTAAACTTCAGTTCCACCACTTTGACGCCATCCAGTAAACAGGAGTCTCTCTAGAGGATTGCACTCTCGCAAGCGTCTTCAGGCGCCTCCCTGCCTTTCGTTCCCTTCTGAGCCGAACCTGGGAGGATTGCTGTCTGGCTTCTGGCACGCTTCACGTTGATTTGACAGCAAATCTCCCACTGCCTCTGCGCAGAGCAGATTTTAGCCTTCTGTTTTGATTTGTCAGGGGGTAAGAGAATAGCCCCGGGTTGGTCGGATGCTGTCATATCTTTTCTGCCCAACAAAGGGCCATTTCAGGCTATTCGCCTAAATTTCAAAGTTCTGTGTGTGGCTTTGATTTCTGTAATGGCAGGAGAAATTACTCAAATTAGCCCTGTGCGGATGTGCCATGCACACACGCTCTTCCCACTTTCACTGTGTAGTGTCTGTACATTCACATAGGCCTACTTATGGCCTCTTCAGACTGCATATAAGAACCTTTCCATTTGCATGCCTCAGAAGACGACTACAAAGGTCTTGTATTTTTTGCCTTTCTAACACTTAGCTTATGTAATATCTGCCCTTTATAAAAGACATGAAACAAAAAACAACCAAACAAGACCTACACTGAAGAGCTGTAGGGTATAAAGTGGTTCATCATATGGTATTCCTGGAGTTTTGTATACATAGACGTTAGACCTAGTCTAGATTTCTAAAAGCTTTCTGTACTATAAATCACTTTAGATCGCTCTACTCAAGGTTATTTTTGATGTTGTGAATAGGTCACCACAAAATGCTTACTGAAGGCCAAAGATGGGGACTTCAGGCTGAAAACAGTATGAGAAGAAAAAACAAGCCATGATGAAAATAGAAGTGCCAAGTTTAATACTGAAAAACCTTGCAATTCCAACCTAATGTGTGTAACTTTCATCACAGACTCAAGACGACTCAGATCTGAACTTTAAAGTCTTAAGACTCGACTCGCATCCAAGGAATTCAACACTTATCACTCAACACTAACCCTAACCCTAACTTGATTCGAACTTAGAACCCAGAGTCTCAGCTCCCAAAGCCTTGACTCAGATTTAGATCCCAGAGCTTCTTGGTTCAATTTGGACTCCCATTCCCTGAGACTTGACTTATGTCCCTGAGTCATGAGCCTTGATTTAGATTCACACTTGAGACTGGCCTCAGACTCATACACCAGGGTCTTGAGACATGACTCAGATTTACACCCCAGAGCCTTGCAGTGTCCCAGAAACCTAAAACTCATACACCAGACTTAAGACTCTACTCCAAAGCTTTGACTTGGAGTTTTGTACCAGAGACCTGAGACTTAATTCACACTTGTACCCTAGTGACTCGAGACCATGACAGTATATCCCATTATAAAGCAACCCATTGCAGTCAGAGGGTAGAGAGGGTATATGGTTTCTCCCATATTGTAGCCTTTCCCACAGTGCTCCTGTTTTTCCCATCTCCCCCCATGTTGACAGGTATAATCTAAGCCTCTTTAACTCTTAGCACATATAAAGTGTGTTTTTATTTTTGTCCTCCAATTGATTTACCACTTTACTACACTCAGTGTTTTGTTTAGAGCTTGAATAAACCTGGAACCACATCCAGCTTTTTCCCTTGAGGCAATAGCACTTTGTTTCAGAGAAATGTTATCTTCAACATGAAAAAAAACCCCAAAAAAACAAACAATAAAAACCTAAAACACTGCATTGCTGTTGGTTTTACATGTTCATCTCTCCTTTATGCACTTAATGTATGATTTGTTTCAGCTAAAAGCCATGTGGTTTACTTGGTGTTTGGACAGTGCAACAAGGTCACACATCTTTCCCATTTCAGCTAATTGCATAATGGGCGTGACTCTTCTTTTGATTTACAAATGCACCAGGATGGGGGGCTGTGTGAAACGCTATTTCAATACACTGTGTACTGTGTATACGGCTGTACTGACAATAAAAACCTCTTGAATCTTGAATCTTGAATTTACTTACCATCTCTGTGTTGTCTTTTTTATGTGCCACCTTGTCTTTAGTGTATAAAGTGCTAATAAGTATGCATACCTGTTAAACCAGCTATAGTTCCTTTCTCTGATAGAGAGGTGTGGGGCAGTCATGGTCTAAAGGTTATGGAAGTGAGTTTGTGACCAAAGGGTTGCAGGATCAAGTCCTTAATCCAGGAAGAACACCCATGACTGAAGTGCCCTTGAGTAACTCCCAAATGCACCCCAGCCCGTGTAACTGCCCACTGCTTCAGATGTGTGTGAAGCCCATGCTTTGAAATAAAGTTTGATAAAAAAAAAAAACTAACTTATTTGGAATGAAAGCCAAACTGTTTGGAAATCCTTTCCACCATTCATCCAAATTCATATACAAAATGACTGTTTTAGGTGCTTTTGTCAAGGCCCTGATTATCCAGCTGAGCAGTAAACTGGCCTGAACTCTCTTTGAGTTCAGATCTAATCTTGCCAAATGTTAGTTGCCTTTGTCATGTGAAGCAGAGGCATCTCTATCTCACTGTCTGTCTAATCCCTATGTCAGAAAGGCAGTAGGATCGATGAGGAGCCGCCTGCTGTAATTGGGTAATATGCCTTTTGGGTCGTCTGTTCATGAATCAATGCAAGTGTATTACAGAGGCTGTAAACCACAGTGCTGGGGAAGGGCTGTAAATATTGGGGAATTGTGCATTGTCCCGCTGGCTTCCTGATGAAATGCTTAACTTTGGGGGGTTCCAGTACAATATTCTGGTCAAGGTATTGAATTGTCTTTGATCATGATGTTTCTTGCCATTGAGTGGAGCTTAGTGAGAAACAGGATGGAGATTGAGGACTAGAGCCGCACGTCTGCACGTACAATGTCTGAAAATCTAATACTTGTCCAAATGAACAACATCTTCTGCAGCATCTGGAAACAGCCCAGAGGACTGCAGCCCAATCCTCTGGCCCTCCTGGAGCCAGCACAGGCAAATCTAGTGCCTTCCATCTGTCAGCTATTCCTCGCCAAGCTCGGGGAATTCCCCTCAGCAGTCAGCTCCTGCTCTCGACCCTGCTCAGGGAATATAGGGCAGGCGCACGAAGTGTGTAGGGTTTCAGCTCCAGACGGTGAAAGGAGGACAGTGGGTGTCAGGCAGAAATAAGCAAACTGTCTTTACAAAAACAGAGAAATCACACAGGGAGGCAGAGAGTACTTGACAAGTCTGGCATAGAGTCTGCTGAATTTTTTTTTTTTTTAGAAGCATCATCCATACCCACAAACCAACAGAAACCATTCCATGATTGCAATGTATGAAGATACAAATGATCTTTCACTCTCCTTTAAAAGGAATACAATTTAGTGTCAAGTTGTTTGCGCTTGATGGTGATTTGTATGAATACCTCACACAGTAAATAAAGCAAAAAGACAAACATAAAAACAAAAAAGCAGTGTAAAAGTGATACAACATACTATAAGTTAATATAATAAAACACATTACAAAAGGTTAAAAAGGTATTAAGAATTGAAAACTGAAATGAAAATAGCTCTCATCTACAGGCCAACAGAAACCCAAGCAAGATTTAATATGAGCAATCATCTTTTGTCATAATTTGCCCAGGTGATGTTTTAATAATGAACTTATTCAGCAGATAAACAATGTGTAATTATTGTGCAGAAGTGTAAAAGATATGTACAAAACCCATTTCCAGAAAGGCTGTGACTTTTCCTAATGTATATAATCCATATGATCCTTTATTTAAATGACATGATAATGATAATGATATTTAAAAATACAATGGACAGATTTTAAGTAATTTTGCTGAGCAACTTGAATTTAATGGCAGCAACAAACTGAAAAAGTGATTTGGAAGACTCAACATTAAGCAAGCCAGCAGGTAAGGTTTCATGATAGTCTTCATCAGCAGGTCAGTTTCTGCAAGCAAGCAAAATTTGTGAGGGAATTGTTTGACAGTTCAAAATGAGCATTTCTCATTTCTGTAGGTATTTCAACATCTACAGTAAACAGTACCGTAAAAAGAATTCAGAAAATTTAGGAACATCCCAGTGTGTAAAGTATAAGGTCAAAAACCACTGTTGAAATGTACATGATCTCTTATGCTGCACCGCCTACATAATTAAGACTAAACACATTTACTTCATCAGGGAATGCAACCTGAATCAGTGTTACACAAAGAGGAAGCCATGCATCAAGTCTTTGTAGAATTGCTGGCAGGTTTTCTGGGCCTGACGTCATATCAGATGGATCACAAAACTGCCAGCCCGGATTTCTCTCTTATTAAAATGTATTGCACATCATGAAATGGAGAATCAGAACTTTATATCAAGCCTGAATGGACAAAATTCCATTTGCAAAACTATTACAATTAATCTAATTTCCAAAATGAATAAAACATGTTCTTAAAAGGAAAGGTAATGTTTCACAATGGTAAACATGCCTCTCTGGTTTTTTTTGTGAGGTCTGAATGTTCCTCATGCTTTCATCCGTGTTTGTATATCAGTTACACTGTTTGAGAAACCACATAAACAAATATTTTATAAATCACTAACATTTCCACACAGTCTAAAGTAAGTGTGTGAATTAGGTCTGCAGTTAGAACCATGTTCATTTAGCATTATGGGGAACTGGTTTTATAGCATTAAGTTACTTAAGTTTACTTAAGTTACTTACTTTAAATATAAAATACTTTAAAATCAATTAATGTGAAACAATAAAAGTAATATATGCAAATAATAGCTTTTCAAACAACACTGAAAACAGAAATTATTATATAAGAATAACAAAGTCCTGATATTGGTCACAGTATGTTCTGCTTGCACATTTTATTTAATCCCATTCTGCTATTATTACACACACGCACACGCACACGCACACACACACACACACACACACACACACACACACACACACACACACACACACA
>JBBIGC010182965.1:0-12500 GCA_037576955.1 Lepidarchus adonis
CAAGAAATTTCAAACGTCCTGAACGTTAATGTGGATATTTGTAAAAAACAAGTGGCGACAAGTGCGAGACCGGTATGTTCGAGCAAAGAAAAAGTTAGCCGCGAAACGAAGCGGCTAATATTTGTCAAGGAGACCATTATGTACATTTTATTTATTTTGAAGAAATATTCATTTAATTTAATGCTTCAGCCAAAAATTTTATAATGAATGGAAGCTTGTAAGAGACAGTTAACAATAACTTAATGCAATCATGCTGAGTGGTCTCTTATCAAGTCTAAGCCCTTTAGACACTGGTCTTTCTCCCATTACTTCCTGCATCGCTAACTCTATTGTTTCTGTTCAGAGCAGCGCATTACACTTAGAGTCTATTTAGCGTAATTTCAGGTTTTTCCTTTTCAGCTGAATTAAATTCAAAGTCATACAAATGAACACATACAAGCAAACCACTCAACGCTGTACAGTTTTTGGTAGGTGTTTTTTCTCTCTCTCTCTCTCTCTCTCTCTCTCTCTCTCTCTCTCTCTCTCTCTCTCTCTCTCTTTGGTTGGGTAGACTTTCTGAATTGTAGCTGAAAGACAATAGCCAAGAGGGCTCTCGAAATAATGAGAATGCCTCTTTTTCTCTATCTTTCTCTCTCTGAATCTCTCGTTCGGTCTCACTCTCCTTCTTTTTCTATGAAGTGAAGTTCATAGCTTAGTCTTAAAAGAACTGGGGCTAAAGAAAATGTGTTTCTGTGGGTGGATTGAATCAACAAGGATTAAATTACACAGAACTAATCAATAATTGTTAGTTTAGTGCTTTTTAATCAAGATTTTGGAGCCACTTCATTTAAAACATGGATTAACAAATATAAATTTAAAACTGAAATCTGTGATTAAAACTTTCACCTGCAAAAATGTTATTATATGGCATGATATATTTGCTGGCAAATACTGGAAATTCTAATGAAATAATTATGTTCTCTGTAGACCTGTGGTTCCCAAACTCTAATATGCGAATCCCATGGGTTTGCCCAGTGAAATTTGGGTTTGAGTAAAATTCTGACATTAATCTTCATTTCATTTCACTTCATTAACCACACAATTTTTCAGGTCCTTCTCCGAATGATCTAATCCTCCTAATAATAAAACTTAATAATAAAAAATATCAGGCTGAATAAAAGACAGTCTCATATAAGCAGGAATTGGCAGCTCTCTATGCTCAACATTCTATTCATTTTGTTTTGAGGCAGCAGTTACTGGACTGGTTCCACTTACATTTTAATTAAGCATACCTGTCAGCTTTGTTCAGAGCAGAGGTGTGAATACAGCACATCTTTTAAATTATGTTTACAGACCATTTCTTTTTAAATAATGTACTCACACAGACTTTCAATTTTTTCCTTTTGTACTATTCAGTATTCAGATCATAATGTGGAAGATTACATGAGAAATGTAACATATAACAGCACAATTTGTATTGCAAAATACTGTTTTTAAGTATTTAACAGTGGTCAGTTACCAAGTCACTTTTGCCAATTTTGTTGGCAAAAAACATATGATTTGTGGGTATCATGACCAACACCCTACTGCAAAAAAACACACACTCAAAAAAATAAACAGTTGCCAGGTTGAAACCATATATCCAGTAAAAACGGATCAAAACTGCTCGGTTTAGAGCATTCTGGAGTTTATATCTCATACGTATCTCACACATTGTATATCACTTATTAGAGAGAGATAAACACACTTTAGGTACAGTATGTTTTTATAAAATTTGATCTTTTTTTATCATGGGTGTACAATTGTGTCAGTTTGTATTATAAGGAACCCATTCATGATTTTAAGGGACTCAGCTGCCTTATAGTTATATGTGTGTGTGTGTGTGTGTGTGTGTGTGTGTGTACACTCACGCTAGGCGCCATACGTTGCAGCTGTTTGAGTGTGATTCGGTTATACATGCTGCTAATGTCTTTCCTCTGTTCATCAAATTCTGACACTGTGATCTAAAAAAGAGCAGATATCAAACACACACACACACACACACACACAATAATGTAATGTAATGTAATGTAATAATGTAAAAAAAGCAAGTTGTCAAGAAAAAGAACACCTGTCCACACATACAAATACTCACATTGGCCAGACTTGTCTCAAGGTCTAAAATCTCACGAGACTTCACTGTGGCATTGTGTGCTCCCAGCATGCTTAGCAGCCTCTCCATCAGGGCCTTGTAGGCTGCCAGGATCTGATATCATTAACACAGGATGACAATAATGAACATGACATCATTAACGGTAAACGGATCATAACACTGACATGAGAGCACTTTTAGTGAAACGTTGCATTGATGCTAATTACTATTAGGAGAAACTGGTCAGCCATGACATCAACTAGTGGCTTACTGGCACATGAATGAGCTCATCTGTGAGGGACAAGAAGCACAGCTGTGACATCATTAGTGAGCCACACAGTCACTGACATCAGAAGCTGGTACACAGGCGCAGATGTGACATGATCAATTAAGGACACAAGCTCACGACAGGAGAGGGGCAGGAAAAGAAAAGTGGCAGATGGCACCCAGACGACACAGATGGATAGATGGATTAAAAGAAGAAAGAGCATATGTAAAGAGAGGGAAGAATAAATGAATGAATGAAATGATGGAAGGAAGTAAAGCTAAGCAACAAGGCTGATATGGGGGAAGGGAAGGAGAGTCTCGTGATGTAATCGCTGTCTGTGTTCACTCACTAGGCACTTTTTTAGCTCCACCTCACCGCAGCCCTTCTGTTGATGCTCAGTTTCAGTTGGTCTTAATCCAGCTGTTCATTTGTGATCAGTTTCTGACTTCAAAATATTTCTGGGTGCGGGACACTTCTCAACCAAGTAATGATACTGATGTGTATAAAAAAACAGCAACACTTTGTAGACTTATTTCTGTGGCACAAACACTCCCACTGATCTTATTTATTCATAATTTTCTTCTCTTTTTGTCGCTCTCTGGTGTCGACCAGAGGAGGATGGTTCCCCTTCTGAGCCTTGGTTCCTCTCAAGGCTTCTTCCTATAATTAGGGAGTTTTTCTTGCCACTGTCGCTTTGGCTCATTGGGGCTCGAACCCGGATTCTATAAACTCTGTAAAGCTGCTTTGTGACAACGTCAGTTGTGAAAAGCGCTGTATAAATAAATTTGACTTGACTTGACTTGACACTGGTATCAGTGCCATGTTGAGAATGGTTTACTTCCCAAATAATATTTCTTCAATGGCAGTCAGAAACTGACCACTGATAAATGCAGTACTAGATTAATCTTGTGGCAACAGTTTGTAATCGTTCACATGTAACTAGGTCTTCACAGTTAAGTGGAGATCATAGTGGTCAGAGTGCAAGAACAAGGCAGGGGTTTCTAATAAAGGGGATCAGCTACAGCTTAGAATTCAGTGTTTAATGTTATTGACTTTTATTTCTATGCAGAAGTATTTTATGCTCCAACATTCTAAGCACTTATCCCATCATCAGGAACCTGCTTTGAGCATAGCCATCTCTGGGTGCATAGGTTGGTCCTCCCCCTTCCCCTACCACTCAAAGTGACCCTAACTAAAGCAGGAGTCTGTTAGCTAATTGGCAGTTAGCAAATTCATTGAGCTGTTCAGTAGAACTGAGACAGTGGCAGTTTGGAAAGAAGCATTGGCTCTGTAGCTTGAAGGAAGCATGTGCAAGACTTCACCCTGTTAGCGCCAAGTGATGGGGAGACATATCACTGGCTTTCACTTTACCATAACCAAGCATATCAGCCCTTATACTTTCATGGGATCATCATTATGCCTGTGCTATGACCCAAGCCTGCTGTGTAGATGACGATGTGTGGATTTGCCCTAATAAAGCTACTTTGGTCTAGACTCCCAGTTGTGGATTTCACAAAATCCAGTTTTGCATCCAGACTGCATTATGGTTTTCAGTTTACTGAACTTCAAGTAATGTGTTAAATAATCAGCACATATTTCTGGGTTATTAACAACACAAAGTTTAATTGGCTCAGGGTTTTAACAGTGCATTCAATGTCAACTTTATAAGCAGCCAATACCCAGGAGTGAATAAGCATGCTTATTCCACAATGTAGGCTGGCTGTCTAACTTATACATAATTTTACATAAATGTTATTAAAGGGGCTATGAAGGAAAACTGAAATGTCTGATATACAGTAGTACCTAAATATGGTGACAGAGTCTTTACTCCTCAGTCAATACAGTCCATATATAGAAAATAAGCCACATACCATGAGTGTAGCACTGCATATATGTAAATGGTAAACACTCCCTATTCAGACAATAAAGTACAACGGCAAACAGTCAAATTGTCTCAAAAGCTGTTCAATTGCAAGTACCATCCAAACACTGCCTTCTAAAGCACTGATTAGTTAGACCTGTCAGCACAGACTGCTTTTCGAATGAGGCAAACAGGGCAGTGCTGCAAACAGGGCAGGAATGAAAAACCCTACTTTCAGTTTGGTAATGAATATAGTGATTCAGGAATCGGAGAAATTCAGGAATGTGTATCTAAGAAAAGGTTTTGCTACTGGAAATAAATGAAAAACTACGGCTTATACACAGTCTTGGCTACAAGTAAACAGGGGTCCTCGGCGGGTTTCCGTTCCTCAAAGGGTGTCGTAAGTCGAATTTTGACGTAAGTCAAAATCCCTTACATATGTGTCTACTGTGTCTACAATTGCCCCGGATGCCATTCCTCTGTCAGTCCACCAGAGGGAGACATTCATTCACCTGAGGCTCTGTGTTGCATTTTTTTGCATTTTATTTAAGTTACTTTCGCTTTTCACACCATTAATAAAACAACAAAAAAACAGGGTTGGGGCAGCGTCGTAACCACAAATTTTCGTAAGTTGAATACTTTGTAAAGTCGAGGACCCCATGTATTACACATCTAAACTAATGTATGACGTATTTACGATCAGCTTTACAACCAGGGCTGAAAGGCTTAGGAGGCTTTATAGTTAAGGTTTCATTTTGGGAGAGGACACCAAAACATACACACACAAACACACACACACACACACACACACACACACACACACACGTACACACACACACACACACACACACACACATACACACACATACACACACACCTACAGGTATTGTACCTTCACGCTGTCCTCATCTTGGCCCAGGTACAATGTCCTCTCTGGCAGTGTCAGACCCTCTTGATCAATCTACAGTTTTTGCACACAAATAAATTGTGATATATAAAACACACAATACAACAATGCAGGGCGCATAATAGAAAGGCCTGCTTAAAGAGCATGCACACATATTCAGCCAAGAACTCACTCGTATGGCATTGCGTGAGGAGTTCTTGTCATCCACATTGACAGTGAGAGAAAAGAATACGGCTGTGCTGTATACACCTTGAGTCCGGTACAACATCTCATTAAAATCAGGCCTCACTGGGGCGGAGCCACTTTCCCAACCTGCCCCACCAGGCGGGGCTACAGATAAGTCCCACCCACCACAGCTCTCTATCACCTCCATCATAGGCAGAGCTCCAAGACGGTCAATCTCTTGGATGTTGACACAGGAACGATAGAACTCTTTGACCTGGGAGGATGAGAAACAGTAGCAAGAAAAACAAAACTGCTAACAGTTCCTTTAGTTAGGACAAATATTTCCACAACCACTACCATGTCCCTCACATACTTCACACTTCACACTCAAGAAATATGAAGGTATATATATATATATATATATATATATGTACATCTAAAAAAAATCTGCAATATTTTTTGACATTATTTTCAGAAAGTGAAGTCCATATATTATATAGATTCATTACACACAGAGTGAAATATGTCAAGCCTTACAGATAATAAAACCAAAATTCATTGTCTCAGAAAATTTGAATATTGTGAAAAAGTTCAATCTTGGAAAGTCATGGTGTTACACCCTAATCATCTAATTAACTCAAAACACATGCAAAGGTTTCCTGAGCTTTTCTCAGTCTGGGTCAGGAGGCGACACAATCATGGGGAGGACGGCTGACTTGACAGATGTCCAGAAGACAGTCATTGACACCCTCCACAAGGAGGGTAAGCCACAAAAGGTAATTGCTAAATTAAAAAAATGATTAACAATCTGGTTGTCCCAGCAACAGGGACAACCGCAGCCCTGAGAGGTTTGCCAAGCAAAATCCATTCAAGAATTTGGGGAAGCTTCACAAGGAGTACACTGAGGCTGGATCGGCTGCCCACACTGACTGGTTCATTGACCAGGGTGTTACTGTGCATGATTGGCCAGTAAAAAATCCTATAGAGAATCTATTTTTTTTTATTTTTTTATTATATCTCATGTCATTAAAAAAGGGTGTTAGCATTGAGCAATACATGTTAATGCTGCTATGCAAGGTAAACAATATATATTTTACATATAAAGTACACTCTGTGTTTGTGTATATTACATATATATATATATAGCGTCTGGAGGAAAATGAGAGAAGCCAGACCCAACAATGCAGACGACCTGAAGGCTGCTATCCTGGGCTTCCATTACACCTCAGCAATGCTACAGGCTGATTGCCTCCATGCCACATCACATTGATGCAGTAATTCATGCAAAAGGAGGCCCGACCAAGTATTGAGTGCATAGGAATGAAGCCTGACATTTCTGTTTAAAATTTCCTTTTTTATTGATCTTATGTGATAATTTTCTGAAACAGTGAATTGATGATGTTTGAGCCCTTCCCTACTTTAACCTGTATCCTAACTGTTGTTTTTTTTTCTCCCCTCTTTCTCTCTTAGTACTTTTATAGGGTCTGCAGATGAGGACCCTGCCACAAGTTGGTCTAACTGCCTTTCTCTGCCTCACAACCCTGGCGATGCACCGTTACATGGATTTTGAGTACACCCCCTCACATTTTTGTAAATATTTTATTTTGTTATAACTTTGATAAACTCCTGGCAACCAAATCAAGTACACCCCTTGTGTCCATATTTTGCCCAAAGTGTCAATATTTTGTGTGGCCCCTATTATTTTCCAGCACTGGAGTTCACTACAGCTTCATAGGTTGTAATTGGAATCCGCCTCAATCACAAAGCTGGTTGATGTTAGAGACCTTGCGCTCCTCCAACTTCTGTTTGAAGCTGCCCAATAGAGAATAGGTCTGGAGACATGCTTGGCCAGTCCAGCACCTGTACCCTCAGTTTCTTTAGCAAGGCAGTGGTCGTCTTGGAGATGTGTTTGGGGTCTTTATCATGTTGGAATACTGTCCTGTGGCCTAGTTTCAGAGGGGATGCTTCACTTAATGAACTGTAGCTCCCCACTGCCGCGAGCACTCATGCAGCCCCAAACCATGACACTCCCACCACTATGCTTGACTGTAGGCAATACACACTTGTCTTTGTACTCCTCACCTGGTTGCTGCCACACACGCTTGACACAATCTGAACCAAATAAGTTTATCTTGGTTTCATCAGACTACAAGACATGGTCCCAGTAATCCATGTCCTTAGTCTCCTTGTCTTCAGCAAACTGTTAGCAGGCTTTCTTATGCATCATCTTTAGGAGAGGCTTCCTTCTGGGAAGACAGCCATGAAGACCAATTTGATGCAGTGTTGCATATGGTTTAAGAACTGACAGGCTGACACAACACACCTTTATCCTTTGCAGCAATGCTGGCAGCACTCACATTCCTATTTTCACTTGCACTCAACTTCTTTGGTCGACCATGGTGAGGCCTGTTCTGAGTGGAACCTGTCCTGTTAAATGCTGTATGGTCTGGTGTTGGCATCTTCTTATAGCCTAGGCCATGTTTATGTAGAGCAACAACTTTTTTTTTCAGATCTTCAGAGAGTTCTTAACCATGAAGTGTCATGTTGAACTTCCAGTGACCAGTATGAGAGAGTAATAGAATGATAACACAACATTTAACACACTCATTCACACCTGAGACCTTGTAACATTAACGAGAAACCAGGGAGGGAACATTGCACAATTTGGACAATTTCACTTAGGGGTGTACTCACTTTTGCTGCCAGCATTTTAGACATTAACGGCTGTGTGTTGAGTTATGTTGAGGGGACAGCAAATGAATACACTGACTAATTTACATTGTATCAAATTGTCATGTCTTAAGTGTTTTCCCATGAAAAAAAAGCAATAAAATATTTACAAAAATGTGAGGGCTACTGTATATATGTACACCTTAGACAAGGAATGTGGAACTCTGGTCCTGGAGAGACGGGGTCCAACACAGTTTGGTGATTTCTCTGCTCAGACTTACCAGATCCAACTTACCAGGTTTAGTGTTTGAGGCAGGGAACTAATGATATGTGTTTGACACCAGCCCTCCAGGAGTTACACAGAAACTTAGCAGTAACATCAACAAGACTCATTTTAGACTCATCTGTCCACAGAACATTATTCCAGATGTCCTGGCTTTGTCTACATTATCTCTGGCAAACCTAAGCATTGATATCACTTGTCCACATAGCCAAACCTGTGGTACCTGTATCATATTGTAAGTGAAGAAGTAGTACTGAGACGTTTCTCCAAGTAACTATGAAGAAGTGAGTGACAGCTTATGTACCTTTCTTTCAGCGCTGTCTGGCTCTGCCCTCCTGACTGGCTGCTCCAAGAGATGCTGCAGCTTCTCCTGGTTCTGCTCTCCAATGGCCGTGATGATGCCATAGCTCAGTTTGTCCTCTGGTATCCCATGCCGTCTGAGCCAGCCCCCACAGGCAAAGCTATAGAAATCATGGCACGGCTGGACTGTGGTGTCAATGTTGCCCTGGACAAAGCGCGCTGCTCTCAGTAACGAGCGCCTTGCCTTGCAGTCCTGCTTACACTGTGCATCATGTTGTGCCTCGAGTGACAGAAACTTCAGGGCTAACATGCAGCCCAGGATCACACACACACCCGCCGCGAAGACTAGGGCAGAAAGCAGGCAGATCTCCCTTCGGCTCCATCTCTCTGTGGTCCTGCCTCCAGGACTGGCTCCACCCCCTGAAATGCTTTTGTCCCGCCCACCCCGGGAGCGGCCATAGCGGTCAAGGGAGCCCCCCAAATGTAGGTTCATGCCGTTGCTGAGGGTGCTGCTGCTGTAACGGCTGCCATACTTCACTTCCTGGAACTCATCATAGTGGGCGGTCAGTGAGTAAGTCTTCTCTAGTGAGACTGGAGACTGGGGTTTGGACTTGTTGGGGAATGTATGGAACATCACGGCTCAACAGGTGAACAGGAGACAAGATACATCAGGTTCACGAAGAGCTCATAACCTTGACCTTTGAGTTTCCTCCTTGTTTGTCTTTGTTGTTTTTCTTAATACGCTGATTTGGTCCCTGCAGTCATCTTTCAGCCCTGTGAGGTGAAAACAAAGAAGAAAGTGAGAATACATGTGCATCTGTATCAGACTGACATAGCGAGAGAGAGACAGAGAGAGTGAGAGTTTGGTAAGCAGAGATGGGAGGAGGATGACAGAAGATGGAATCCCGATTAAAATGCCAGAGGATGACAAAAAGAATTTCTTTTCGTGACAAGGTCCCCTTTTTCTTTCCGAAAGTTGTTTGGATTGATTTCTGACACTCGTCCATCAGAGGCAGGCTGCCCAGCAACTCCAGCAAGCCAATCGATCACAGAGAGACAGAAAAAAGTAGGAGAACAAAAGTAACTCAGTGAAAGAGAGATCAAGGGGATACAAGCAAAGGAGACAGAAGAGAGGAGAACAAACAGAAAGAGGAGGATGTCAGGAGATGAAAGAAAGCTGTTTGTTCATTTTTCCACCTGAAGCAACATTTATTAAGTTAATCAGAAAGCAGTGGGAAGACTGTTTGGGAAAAATTAGTAGGAAAGATTAGATCATTTTGCACAAAGAATTTATATGTTGCATATTATATATAATAACTTTTTTTATTACCACTCACTCTCCAATCTATAAAATCCATAAACTGAAATTAAGCTCTAATAATATTTTACAGTAGAAAGTAAAAACATTCCAAACTTAATCCCAGTCATTATGGAGTATTTCTAATGATACATTCTTTAGGGCATTTTCACAAAATGTAAAAAAAAACAAAAACCCCACACAAAATCTGCTTCACTAAATGAACTACAAGCTCTGAGCTCCAGCAAGGGAGGAGTTTCTAATAAAGTGGCCATTCACCCACTTGCATTCTATTCAGAATCTGCATCAAAAGCATAAGCCGGAGGAGAAAAAGACTGGGAACTTAAATGAAAGACTTCATCTGAACACTGACCTCACATGACATGTTTTCAAATGGCTATTAAATCTATTAGGAAAGAGCTGCATTTAGTGCAACACAAGTAGTTTGCAACCAATTTTAAAAATCTAGTACAAACATAAACACAAGGTCTCTCACGATTACTCTGAAAGAACCTCTTGGTGAGAGGTGAGGTTGGCGAGCTAGAGTAACAGGTGTAAAAACATGGAAGGAAATCTGTCCTGCAGCTTCACATGGTGAGAGGCGGGACTGGCGAGATAAGGGGGAGGGGAAGGGCTAACAAGGTTTGATGTTCTTACATGGCAGGGGCAATACTATGATCACACAGGTGGTTCAGCCAAAGTGAAGTTTGCGATTGTTCATGCTCTCCCCTGACATGCTCGCAATTTCCTCAGGGGTCAATAAAGCTGTTCTGATTCAGATTCTGATAATGGGGGTGGAAAGAACCAGATATCTCACAGAAAGCTGGATGCAGATATGTTGCCTAAAGCTTGACATTGTTTTACCATAGTCTTGAGAAGGGTTTGTCATAAAACCCTTTTTTTTCATTTTTTAAGATGGTTAGTGCTGCTGCCTAACCACAGCAAGAAAGTCTTGGGTTCAATCCTTGGGTTGACCATAGGTGTGTGAAGATTGCAAGCTCTCCCCGTGTTTGTGTGGGTTTCCTCCAGGTGTTCTGGTTCCATGTCCCACCCGCTCATAGCGGTGTAAGTGTGTTTGAATGGTTGTCTGTCTCTGTATTAGTCCAGGGTGTTCCCTGCCTTGGCCCATATTCTGCTGGGATCAGCTCCAGATTACCCATGACCCGAAACGAATAAGCAGTTTGGAAACTGGATGGATGGATTTACCACTGTTTTAATGCTGCCAAAACATCAATCATTAAGAGCCATTCCTGGTGTATTGCAGGGTATATGTAGGGCACTGTCAGGCAAACGTGTCCCAAAAGGATTTTTTGATTTACAACTATTTTATCATCTCATGCCACCAAAACAGGACCTCCAAAGGTGATGTGGTTTCTTGGTTAAATATATTTGTGTGTTACAGGTTTCTTTATTGCTTACACACTATTACCAGAGCTAATTTTCCCAAACCATTACGCCAAATAGTTCGACATTTTACATACTGCCCTCTAGAATAACATTGGCGTGCAGTAATCTGTGCTCTTACAGTGCATACTGTACTGTAGCTGTTGTATGCTCTCAGAGCGAGAGCTCGCCATCGTCAATATGGTCATAGCCAACAATCGGATTCACTTGCGTGAGATACCTACACATGGCATCTGCACAAGTTTTTTCATGACATATTTGAGTATATTTATGTACTGCATTAGTGTATATACTGTAGTACAGTCCATATTGTGCACTACAGCCATTTGTTTCTGAGTAGTAATTTACTGAAACTATTTCATTTCTTTTTGCAAATAAAAATTGGCACAGAAGCCAGAGATGCTCCTCGTGAACTCATCTTTGCTGATGAAGTGGGATTTACATAAGGGGGAGGAACATCCACCACCGGGCTATTGTGGAAATCCCTCGACAGTGAGGAGGAAATGTAATCATGTGTGCTGCCATCAGCCACAGAGGGGTCCTCCACCACCATGCATCTGCTGGCTTTCCATAATGGTCTGAGAGAGTGTATACCAACTAGCCCACAGGGAGCCAGCACAGCCACAGCAGCCATGCTGTTATCATTTGGGACAATGTCAGTTTCCACAGGACTACTGTAGTTTGTGACTGGTTCATGGACAACCCAAGATACAGGGACATCAGCACATTCTCCTTCCTAAACACCAAGGAAAAGTTTTTTAGTTTTTTATGGTAGTGGAAAGGTCTATGATCAAAACTAAGCTATGGAGGAGGCCTGTTCAGACATTACAGTTGAAGCTTGCCACGGATGGATTAGACATACAAAGGGTTTCTTCCCCTGCTGCCTGGCTAGGGCTCATATAACCTGTGATGTTGATGAGACTTTATGGCGTGACCCAGACCAGAGATTCAGGATAAATAGGTTTTTTTTGTTTTATTTTACTTTTTTGTTTTGTTACAGCAATACTTTTACATACTTTACAAACTTTTTACATACAAATTTGACATTTGATATTGGTCATTTCATGTACCGCATTGTATGTTCTTTATTCGTTGCATATTTTAAATTAAATAATAAAAACATTATTAGTTGCAGTAATTAATTTCTTATATATTCCTCTTCTTTGTACAAAAGCTCCTTAACACCGAAATGTCTCACACGTGGGATAACAAAGGTCTATTCTATTCTATTCTAT
>JBBIGC010182974.1:0-12117 GCA_037576955.1 Lepidarchus adonis
AACTACATGATGATGAAGTTTGGAGATATGGATCAGGACCAAGGACAGTGGCACCAGCTTCACTTCTTCCTTACCTGACAACTCAGATCCATTCCATGCGTCACATTGGTTTGAAGGACATGATCAATCGCTTGAGTCAACATTGGTGGAATCTGAAGTTCAAATTCACTGAAGCCACTGCAAAAGCATTGATTTTGTTTCTGGTGATGTGAAGGATGCTGTTATGGTGACGTGCTAGTAACCTCTCCCTTTCAGGCTATGGTGCTGGGCTACAAGGTCACTGGCCTTAACCAGCCAGAAGATCAGAAGGACATCTGCAAGAGCGCACACACACCTGTTGTAACAATGTTGTTGAAATGGTTATTATTATTATTTCTGGGAGGGAATAGTAAGGGTTAATAATGGTAATATATGTACTTAGAATCAGATTAATGATAAACTGGATGATTTAGGGGAATTAAATCCTTTTTGGGGTTAATTTGATTTTTGGATCAATTGGGACATATCATTAAGGGTTTAATTGTTTTTGCTATGTTTTTTTCATTTTCCTTCTGTTATTCATTAAGTTCTGTATGTTTCTGGTTTCTATAAGCTGTAAATAAGCTCATCATAACGTTCTTACTGTGTCTGGACAGGTCAATGAGGACAATTGGGTTATGTTATTGTTATTATTTGATGATTTATGATTATTGATTTATTTGGACTTTTTTGATTTGATTAGGTTTAACAATTATCATCATTAACCAATAACCAAATCAAAGTAAATCACCCCTAAAATATAATTTTAAAAAATCACAATTTCATAGTCAGTTCCAATGTTTTTGGGGTTAATTAGTTGATCAGTTTCTTAATTGATTTAAGGATTAGTTTTTGATCATGGTTTTGTGATGTATTTTGTAGTGTTAACTGCATTTATGCAAATTCCTCTCCATTCTTTTAGAGTTTGGTGAAGTTTAAGCTTTGATAGTGGTAATGTGTTATTTTTTCACATTTTATTGTTTGCATTTTAATCATGACATGATGATTTAGGGATAATCATTGTTTATGTGATTTCATGGAGACTCCAGACCTGTCTTTGTAAACATGGAGATAACGTGTGCTCGTTGGCAAACACACACACATAGACTTTTAGAGTGAGTTCAGAGTGGAGTCGGAGAGAGAAGCAGCTGTATTAGTCCTTTATTCTTTTTTTCATACTTTCTATAATTTCTATTTTCATGCCTCATCAATTGACAAAAAAAAAGATTTTCAAGGACAAATCTATCAACATCTTCCATCCTGGTTATGAAGAATGAGCTGCAGGACAACATGAAGGGCAATATCTGCCAACAGGTTGGTGGCCATATTTTCTCCCATTGACATTTCAAGCCATTTCTAGATGCAAGTCAGTAAAAATGTTTGGCAGCAGAATATTTATCATATTCATCAGCATGTCTGCACAGCCTAAATAATGCAATTATTTATATTATTTATAGGACATTATTCTCTTGGCAGAACTGTCACTCGCAAAGCTGAATAGGCAGCAATGTGTTTCGTTCATGCAAAGTGGTAAAGAAAAGAAACTATATATACAGTATACAGTATACCTTTACTTGCAACACAGTATTTGTGTATTGGGTGTGCACACTTATTCAACAGCTTATTATATTTTTTATATCCGCAATGGTTCAGACACTCATTGTAGCATCTACCAATCTCTGATGGTCTGAGTAAAGTTTGCTTCACAGCTCAATTTAGAATTCTTTAAGCTGTGAGATGCTTAAGGGGTTTCTTGCCTGTTCAGTCTGTTTCAATTCTTCTGACAGCATCTCAATGGGATTAAGATCAGGGCTTTGAGTCCAGGATTCTCCAGTTCTCAGTTTTCAGCCTTCAGTTCTTGGTGGATTTACTGGTGTTTTGTGTCATTGTCATGTTGCAGGGTCCAGTTTAAATGTTCTTACAGATGGTCTCGCATATTAATTTCCCTACACGGTAGAAGTCATGATGGATCCTATAATGGTGAGGTGAACAGGTCCTGCTGCAGCAAAGCATTCCCAAACCATGACACTTCCACCACCATGTTTCACAGTTGGTATGAGGTACTTTTCCTGGAATGCTGTATTTGCTTTACACCAAGCATGTCCTCTGTTCTGGTGTTCAAATAATTAAGTTTGAGACTCATCTGTCCAAATACATTATTCCAGACGTCCTGGTCTTTGTCTACGTTCTCTCTGGCAAACGTCAGTCAGGAGTTTATTGTAGAGGCACTTTCACATCAACAGTAACAGGAGCTGGGCTTTTGGAGACTTCTCATATTAGCATTAGCAATATTAGCATATTGCAATCTGCTCTCTGTTGCCTCTTTTCCACTGCACTGGTGCCAGTGCCGGTTCCAGTTCTCAGCCGGTTCCAAAGTTGGGAACTAACACGAACTGGCCTGCTTTTCCACTGCACTGGTGCCTGGTGGCTACATCATAAATCACACCCACTTCACTTCACAAACCAACAATGGCAGAACAATATTGTGTTTTCAGGTGATTCTCCAGCACTGAGATCAGATCTTCATGTTCAAAATGAACTTGAAACATGTTGAAAGAAATTGCCAACAATAAAGATTGTGTGCAAGACGACAGGTGAGATTTGTAACCACTTCTGGCTTATTTGCCAGTTTTTCATTTTTCTAGTCACAGACTAGTGTGAGCCCAAATGCCCACCCACATTCGATGGCTTCACAGGTCCTGGCCCCAGAACTAGGAAAAAGTTGGTCCCGGTTCCGAGCCAAAATTGTGGAACCAGCAACAACTTTTTTGCAGTGGAAAAGTACGGCACCGGTCCCAAAATTGCATCCCGGAACGGAACCGGCACCAGTGCAGTGGAAAAGCACCAAGGGTGATCTTGCTTGGACAGCCAGACTTGTGTACGTTGGAAGTTTTCTATTTTCCGGACAGTGGAATGGTTGATCGCAAATTTTTTGAGATCTTTTTAAATCACTTCCCTTATCCCTTATAAGCTGCTTCGATCTTCTTTCTGAAGGCCTCAGACAGCACTTTAGATCTCACCATAGTGTTCACGCTCACCTCAACAGTCAGGAGCCGAGTAATAAAGTTCTAATCATGCGCACCTGATGTGCTACACCTGTGTGTGAATCGAGACATTTTAATTTTGTCTTAATTTATTCCTCACCAGAAATTGCAATTTTGTAGAATGACATTTTACAGAAGATTTTGAAAAGTCTTTTCTTCAGTTTTAATTGTGTACTTTTATTTGAATCTCCCTTTATTGTTACAAGTGATATTAAATATACATACGCCCAAGAAACATTAGAAAAACACACAAGCTTTCATAAGGTGTTTTTTACATGACTGTATGTACTTACTGACTAACTTATTTACTTATTTTGTTTATTTTTTACGGTGCCGCATTTCCCTCTTTATGATTTGTCATACTATCATGTTTCAGATTATCAAATAAAGTATAATATTACACTAAAAGATATCCCAAGTAAATACAACATACCGTTTTTAAATTATGATTTCATTAAGGGAAAAAAAAATATTCAAACCAACCTGATCATGTGTGAAGTAGTTACCCCCCCTTTGTTTTATTAGTATAGGTTATCTTGTAAAATATTAAAATTCATTTGATCTGAAACATGCAAAAACATAAGAAATCAGAAAGGAGTATATACTTTTTAATAGCACAATATTTACTTGTTTTACTTATTTACTAATTAAAAATTATGTAAATTTTTTTTAGTACTTAAGAAGAAAACCATGATACTGTGCAGAGTATGTTCCCTCTGTACCTACAGCATTTCCACAATACATCAACAATCCATGCAATTTGACCAGGGGTACTTGTATTTGTGTAAAGCCTGAGTATTGTCAAAGAACAGAAAAAAAGTTAATGGAATGAGATTTTATCTGAAGTGATTGTAATTTATTCTGGTCTGTTGCTCGTGAAATTCTCACAGTTTAATAATGACATTATTTATGTTTTTTGTATTATTTATAGAACATTATTTCCATGGCAGTGCACTCAGAAGCATTTACAGACATGTTTATTTCTCTAATTAACCTCGATAAGGCTTTAATATGATTTGTTAATGCAAAGTGACAAAGAAAACAAGCTCATTTATTCCATTATTTGAAAATTATAAAATTAAAGTTATAATGTTCTAAACTAGAGCAATGGTGATCTGACGTCTTACACAAAAATGCACAGGACAGTGATGCTACAGTGATTATGGAGGTCCTTTACGAGGAACAGCCCTGCTCTGCTGATTGTAATTGGTCAGTTAATGTGTCCTGGAGTGATGACACATCAGTGGGTGCTCTATAGAACGCATGGTGCTGCTGCATTGTTAATCAGTTCAGCAATTTCGATAAACAGAGCATGTAAAGATGAACAGCAGTGGTAAAGAGCATTTGAAGATGTTGTGAAAGGCTCCAAAAGATCATCTACATCCACACTGATGGGCACTGAAGAGCAGAATTAGCATTACCATCTCAAGATCGGACAACTGCAGGTCTCTCCTGACTTGCTCACTCTGAATTCCATTGGGCCTCAGAACATCTGGTATTCAAATTCTCACACTTCACTCCTGAGAACCCGTCACTGGCTCCTGTAGAAAACTAAACAGTTTTACCACCTATAAAACCAAAGACAGTCCAGCCCCTGCCATGATCAAATCATGGGTCACACCCCCTCAGAAACTGAAGACATCGAGATGTTTCTCAGGTCTGGTCCGAAAGTGGTGGAATGAACTCCCCTGACATTTAGAACAGCAGAGAACCTCACAGTCTTTAAACGATGACTAAAGAACACTTTCTTCAATGAGAACCTAGGACAAGAACTTCCAAAACTAACAGTGAAATCTGTATCTTTTATATGAGGATGATCTTCAGCTCTGGTAGGATCTTGGTGGACCACCATCTATTAACTGACCGGCTTTAATCTTAATTTGAACAATACTGGGAGATTAAAGCAACACAAGTACACAAAACTGAAGAAAAGAGTTTTTAATATCTTCTGTGAAATGTCATTCTACAAAATTGTGATTTCTGTTGAGGAATAAATTAGGACACCTCCATCTTTACTTTCAATTAAAATGGTTCAAATCACATCTGGTGTAGAACATCAGATGCACATGATTAGAAAATCATTATACAGTATTTTAAAGGAGGTTTGCCCAATTTAAACCCTGGACCTTTAGTTTGGTGTGCTCCTGACTGTGAGAGTGAACACCATGGTGAGAGCTGCCTGAGGCCTTCACAAAGAAGATTGTAGCATCTTATAATTCTGTTAAGGGATTTAAAAAGATCTCAAAAGAATGTACCATCACTTTCCAGTGTCCAGAAAATAGTCTGTGGAAGACTTCCAAAACATCTGCCAACATGCCCAGTTCTGGACGTCCAAGCAAGGTTAACTGGGAAGCAGATCGCAAGATGCTAAAAGAAGTCTCCAAAATCTCATACAATGTGATTTCCTGGATTTTTTTAATTTACATTCTGACACTCAAACACCTGTGACCGAACCCAGGGCCTTCTTCTTACTGTGAGGCAACTGCGCTAACCACCGCTGCCCTAAAATATACATTAAAATATATGTTTAAAAAAAGGGAGAATAATTTAAAATAACAAAATAAAAATTAATAAAGTAAAATGCACTGACTAACATTTCCAGAACAAAAGAAATCAAAATATATTCAATAAATAAATAAAGTCAATATTATTGAAATGTTAAAGGTACATTTGTCAGACAGTTTAAGCTCAGCCAGAAAACGTTCAGCATCATTTCCCTTAAGTACACCAATTTTCAGCGTTCCAGTAAAATCCGGAGTTTCGCTGTGGTTTTTGTTTAAAGGCCCAGATTGATGTTTTCCCTGTTTCAGTCTGCAAGGAGCATATCCATTAACAATTAAAGTGGACCAAAGCTCAGCCACAATGGCCTCTCCTCCCCTGTAGACCTCAGTGAAATGCAGCCTGATGATGTTTTTATCTGCTGACCCATCAGTAGCAGATTTCTGATGAAATTACTCCACATCCTCAGCTATTAATTCCTACCGCGACCAGGCTTTCCCCGCCCGCTAATGCCTTTTCACCACTAAAATCTCCCGGCATCAGCACCTTGGCCCTAATCAGACCCATTATCATGCAGTTCCTCCATTTTCCTCATGACTTCACCGGGTCCTTTAATAGCCTTGGGGCTACTCCTCGCTACAGCCAGTGGTTTCAAATGTTCATGGGCTGACGATCTGCTGTGCATTTGTGGTCGGGTTATGGACGCCCGCGAGGGATTCAGGCTCCAGGGGAGAGGCCGAGGCCCCGGCTTTGGAGCTGGCTGGTATCGGTGCGTTAATGCCCCTATGTGGGCCGTTATAAAACGTCCACATCCCTCCCAACCTCCCCCTCACTCCCACCCCCCACGGCATGAACAATTAGGGGTGTATTTGCGGGCAAGCGTCTGGGCCGGCCTGTAATGGGCTGCCATCCGAGTGGAGGTCTAGCATAAATCGCGAGAACCACACCTAAGGGATGCTCTAATGGCGCAGGAGCGATTCCCTGTGCTCCAGGTTCACGGCCGCCCCACGAAACTCAGAGGCTCCAGTTTCTTCAAAATGAGTGCAAATAGGAGCACAACATACCTGAACCTTTGCTCCACCCTCAGAGACTGAAATTCACCTTTTTTAGGTTTTATCCACCATTTGTTAAAAATAAAAGTTCAGAGTGTGACGCTTTTGGAGACTTTTGAACATTTGTCCTTATTTTAATCTATTAATTAATTTGTTTGTGTGTTTTTTCAATCATTTGTTTGTTTAAGTGCTTATTAATTCATTATGTTCAAGTGTACATTTATTAATTTATGAATTTATTCATGTGTATTGGACTTTATTTATTTTAGACTTTTGTGCATATGTATATATGTGTGTTTATTAATTAAATTATGTATGTGTTAGTAAAACATTTATTATTATTTTGTTTATTTTAAATGTATTTATTTATTCATTTATTAAATGTTTATTTTTCCCCCTAATTTTCTGCCCAATTAATCATGTCTGCTTCCACCCACTATAGTAGCTGGGATTCCTCTAATCACACTGGGAGGACGTAGAGGAGCACATGAAGAACCAGTGCATCAGTTTCTGCTAAAACAATGTAGTATCAGTACATATTGTTTTTTCATTAATAATAGGGATGTCCTGATCTGATCTCAGAGACGTGTGTGGAGGCCAATCAGGACATTTAACTGATGGTGATGAGCTCGAGCATGAAGGAGTCCAAGTCCAATCCTTTCTTTTACATCAGGTGCTGTAAATAGAGTTTTTTGGCAAATATCATCAGTGTGGAAATATTTTAAACTGGAAAATGAAATCAGTCCAGTAGTCACATGTGCTGTTAGAAATACAAGTATTTCTGAAGTGGTAGTAACAGATCGGTGTTTAATACTACCAATCTGATAATACATAGATCAGACACTCAAAAGATCTTCATTCACTGTTCTAAAATTTCTTACAATTTTCACAAAAAGTCTGACATTAATCAATGTTTTCTAATTTGGGATTCATTGTTAGGGAGGAAGAGAAAACTGTAATGAAGAGGAATGTGTTGGACTCTTTCTAGATCTCCCAGATAGTAATACATAGCTATAGTTCATGTTGTAGTTTATGTTGTTCATGTTGTAGTATTTAAAGCCATATATAATTACTAAATGGAAAGCATTGAATTTTGTGGTGGGTCTCATGTGTCAAAAGTGCTGAAAAAAGAACTTAATTATATTCTTTCACATGCAGACCATAACTAACACACGCACGGAATAAGTCCTTCACACAAGCTCAACAACAGAATAATTTATCAAACTGCAAGCAAGAAAATTTTCAACAAAATTTCACCACGCGTTTGAAAAAAGAAAAAGAAAAAAAACGCCGACTGCGTGCTCTCCTCATGCCAAGAAGGCATTGGCCCAGGTTCATCCTTTATTGACTTCATGCTACATTAATTAATAAATAAATAAATAAATAAATAAATAAATAAATAAGAAAAATACATAAAATCCTCTATATACAGTGATGTTCTATAGACTGTAAATAAATACATATATATGTATGTTACAAATATAAAACGTCACCATATGTGGAGGATTTTTTTTAAATAAGCACCAAGAATCTAACTTTATTAGAGCTGAACCTTCACATCCAGATGTTAAAAATCTCAAACAGTAATGTAGTCAGAGAAAACCTCGCTGCTGCTAGTGGGTTCACCCTCTGACTACACAGCATGTGAAGAATCATGGGATATAATCAGTCCTCCAGAACGGTAGATTAACGACGTGTTTACTTTGTGCTCATCATGATTTTGGCAGAAACTGTTGCAACACACAACATTTGAACGCGCAGCCCACCAAACACCAGCTCTCAAAGCCAGTGTGGACGGACTGGTGCGAACTACGTTCTGAAAACAACTTTTGGTAAGTCCACAAGATGGCGCAAGATCTGGTTTTTCTTTTTACATCACAGTGAAGATTGGACAGGAATTTAAATCAACATTGAAATATCGCAATATTATTGTATTGCATCCTAGAAAATCAAGATAGTATTGTACTGCAACCTCTATAGCAGTTAATGACTGTTACATGACCTTCTAAAAAAAACAATTTCACACAACTGCCTGGAACAATGATGATATTTCCAAACATGGACACTCAGCACCTTTTCTTCTGAAGAAACATCAGCAGGTAACGTTCTATGTTCTTTACTCCAGACAGTGTTTAAAAATTAATGCGACCTCCGATATCTTTTCATGGAAATGTGTTACGTGGAAGCTCACCATGCTCATGCGTAGGAGAAGCTTCGTTTTCCAACTCATTCACATCACTGTCACTGTTCGGACTGAAAGGTCAACCTCTCCGACCTTTGCCTTTAGCAGAGCGCAAGTCTAATTAATCACATCCAGAAGTTCCGCCACAGACTGACAGACCCGTGGCGTCATCATCATTGTATCTGAAGGACTCAAGGCCTCCTGGATGTCTGGACTGAACCACCACTACGAATCTCTGCGAGAAAAGAGCTCTCACGACATTTATGTGGGATTATGTATTGAAAGCATTCATAATTGATTCTCCAACCTCCGATTATCCTTCAGAACTGAACAGGCTGCTCTTATTACTGGGCCTTTATGCCTGATAAATGTAATTGAGGGCAGTTCTGATTCGCTTCTTGTTTTACATAGTAGCTCAGGCCACATTGGCAACTATTTTCTTGGGAAATTCATTAATTACTCGAAAAATTGCATGATGTCGCTAAACTAACAAATTTAAAAAATGCTTCAATTTAAAAAGGTGGCCTTTCACCATCATTGAGAACATTCTACAATAAATGAAATAAATTTAACCGAGATATGTGTCACATTCAAGTACAATATGGTGAAAGGATCCCCCTCTCTAAAGACCGCAATAACAGTAAGAGAAAAAGTATACATCTCTAAAAAATATGATAAATCTAACAATAACAGTGGTTGTATCTGTGGTTGGTGTGAAATGGTTCAGACTGGTATTCTTTTACAGTGGTGGTGAATGGAACCAGATGTCTCCAACACAATTAGAGCGATTGTATCTCCTCTCTACCACCAGTGAACCTCTTCTAGCAAATATGAACACTTTGGAGGTCCTGCATGTACCCCTCCACCATGAATGGGTTTAGTTTTAGGCCAAAAATCGTCTCATGGTAAAAGGGAGTCGAGCCGTTTCTAGTGTCCTAGTGTAGTGGACGATCTAGTCAGCAGTGCAAGCTGTCTGGAATCCCTAGGGTAGTAGGGGTGGTAGTGTGCAGTTTGGGACACAGCCAATTTGCCCATCCATATCTGTGACTCACTTCCATGTACAGTAGCTTAGCTTTGCCCAAAATAAGCCTGCCAAGTGCAGAACTGTGAAAAAAACAAAGTCTTAACCTCAGGCAACAAGTGAACAGTCAGTTCCTGAAGTTGATGTGCTAGAAACAGGATCTGATGTCTTACTGTAGTGGCTAAAACAGCAGGTCTTGTGGAGTAGCCCAGGTGTTCACTAGTTAGTACCTATGTCAGGTGTATCAATGGCAAACGAGGCTCACTGATGCATGTGGGGAGTGGTCAGAACCCAAAGAGGAGAAAACGTGAGTGCTGGATTTGATAGAAAGGGGTCATTAAAGGAGGAAAACATGGATTTTCAAAACATAAATGGCTTCTGAGCGCATATACCGACCCTGCAAGAATTGTGCTGTCGTTTAGCGGCGAAGAAAAAATCTCTGCTTTGGATAACCCATGACATTGGGTGATGGGTTGCTAAGTAACAAAAGACGTAGCGCATGAACACTGAGTAGAGGGAACAGGACGGAGGTGTCTGAGCACTTTACTCAATAGAGCGAAGGACAGGAGAACCGTGCGTGAGAGCAGGGATCTGTTCTATTTCTGCACTGAAAACACTTAGCCCTGGTCACGCTAGAGAACAGTGAGAACGTTGCTGTGTAGGAGATCATCAGCTTTACCTCATTGACAGCTTCTAAAAATTGCATCACAAACATATATCTCAAAGTCTTCACACGTTACTGTTGGCATCTTCCAGAAATTATTACCATATTTGTCTAAATTCCCTCCATACTTCAGGGCTCCAGTGTGGGTTTGGTGTGAACTGGTTCAGACTCAGTTTCCTTTACAGTGGTGGTGAATGGAACCATACATCTCCAACACATCACATCTGGTGGAGGCACCAGTGAAGCTCCATGTGTCTCTGAGTGTTTCTATGGTGATGATGGTGAAATAGTGAATCTGAGGGAAATCACTTTTGGGTACCTGCATGTTCCTCTCCACTATTATTGTGAACAATTCTGGGAGAGAGAGAAAGTTATTCTGAGAGATGGGGGAGGGGGAGAGGGAGGACCACCCTACCCACCCAGAGAAAGAGAGACAGCGAGAGAGTGCACGAGAGCAAGAAAGAGAGAGAGAGAGAGAGAGAGAGAGAGAGAGAGAGAAAGAGAGAGAGAGAGAGAGAGAGAGAGAGAGAGAGAGAGAGAGAGCGCAATAGAGACAGAGAGCGATAGAGAGAGAGAAAGTTATATTGAGTGATGGGGGCGTTGCAAAAGAGAAATGGGTGTAAATACAACTGAAGCTCTTTTTCACATTACAAACCACTGGCTCTGCAAACGATCACCTGACCGTGATGAAAAAACGGGATGAGAGTATGAAACAGGAACTAAAATCCTGATCTAAATAAGTAAAAACGTGTCTTTGTCAGAGCCAGTCGCCCGAGTCCCCTGCCGTTGTACCTTCCCCGGGAAGTGATCGTTTACAAGCTTCATTTAGTTTTTTGAGTTGAACCAAATTCCGCAGTTCCGTCTCTCAGAGCTGTAATTAGCACTTTAAAATGAGCTCGTTTAATGCAAATTATAAACAAAAAGCAAACTGATGGCGAATAAGCTCTTTGAAGCCAACATCACTGCGCATTCCCCCGGAGCACAGCACGCCACGAGTCCCATTTATTTTTCTAATTGTTGTGCGCGCCAAATTATGTGCGTGGATGTCATCAGCAATGTAATCTCCCCGCTAACACGTATCCCTGTCCTTCCGGCGCGATTAGGGAGCGAGCCTCGGGCCCAGCCGTACACGTGGACACACACACACACACACACACATATTTCACACACTCGCCGTTTTGTTGTTTAATCATGTGCCTGCAGTGGAAGCACTCTGCAGAAGGTGATCTCTTCATCTGGCAGAGACGAAAACAGCGATACATCACTCGCGTGGCACAATAACAATCCATCGGTACAAGCCGTTAAATCTGCTGCAACACGCAAAACAACACGTCTGATGCAACATGGGAACACCAAGAGAGTACACACGCTAGAGGCCTGGAAACCCAACAATACAGCTCCCAAACTTAATGTCCAGTTCTACCCACTGCCTTGGACTCCCAGCATCACAAGATCAACTCGGGGTCAAAAGGCATTGATGCTCAGATGGTGTGAAGATGGCCTAATATTTTGTCCAGTGGCGGGAAGGTGTGGAAATGACATGACGAAGCAGCATGCAGACAACAATGTTCAACAGTGAAAATACAAGCACCGTGGAGCATGCAGTCAACAATGTTCAACAGTGAAAATACAAGCAC
>JBBIGC010183025.1:2134-14464 GCA_037576955.1 Lepidarchus adonis
GTTAAGAGCTGATACTCCACCAAGATCCTACCAGAGCTGAAGATCATCCTTACACCAGTAAACCTAGACTTCAGTTAAGAGCTGATACTCCACCAAGATCCTACCAGAGCTGAAGATCATCCATACACCAGTAAACCTAGACTTCAGTTAAGAGCTGATACTCCACCAAGATCCTACCAGAACTAACTATTTGATATTGTTTTGAAAATGTTAGTCTGGGTCATGAAGTTATTGACCAAGGTGCTCCTTGAAGAGGTGGTTGTTTAGTCGTCGTTTGAAGTTCTCTGCAGAAGAACTGCACCATCTTTTGGACTTCACAAGCATCATTCAGAGTTCAGAGTAGATGCATGTACCAAGATAAATATGTTCCTACCGGCAAGCTTGGTCTCTAGCATGTGCTCACAAAGCATCTTTTCAAATATTGGACAGCTCAACTTGCTTGGAGGAGAACACTAAATGCTAATTCTGTTAGCAACCAGACACCTACAGGACCACTTGTACTATTTACAGTGAAGTTGCATTGAAGCTGAATTCAGGAGTTCGTGTTAGGCATAAACCTGCCTTTAGAATAATGAAAAATATGATATGAGTCTTTTGACCCATATTACATCATTAGGGGACATGTTGGGGACTGCTTAAAAGTGACTGTTTGTCATTGTGAACACACAATGAAATGTTGTCTTTAATGTTGTACTTCAGTGGTGCCTGGGCTGGAACTTGAACCAGCGACCTTCTGGGCCTAAACACTAGTCCACCCCTGTCTAACTTTAAGCTGGACTTTTCTACATGTTCAGAAACTCAGTAGGTGTGATAACAAGACACAGGAATTAAAGAAAATGAAGCAATGGGACGCCATCATGGTGACCACTCTTCTTTGTGATGACCGTAATTTCCCAGTGGTCTGCAGTGCTTAGTGTTTTAGTACCTTTTACTAAACTGGGAGCTTATTCCTTCCCTCGTTCACTCACTTGCTCTTCTGTCAGTCCTGTTTGGTACTAATTTTTTCAGGCGTGAGCTTTGTTTCATTTTTCAGTCATTACTGACACACTGTTGATGAGCAAAGGCAGAATGATTCACCCCCACCCCCACCCCCCAATGTGCCTGCCAGCAACCCCCTGTATCTTTTAACACAGGCACCAGATCACTCTCGGCTGTCTGTCATCTTTGTGACAAATGCTTGGCTGATTAGTGCAGTCACGGTGTCTTACCGAGCGGAATTCTCATCAGCGTTGTTTATGAAACGCAGTCGATTTGCATGTGCTGTAGAGAAAGCTCTTACTCACCACTCAGCACAATAAAAAGCTCTACAGAATTTTCCTCTTTAGAGCTCCACACTAATGCATCTATATTTCCAACAAAGCAAAGAGTTTCACACAATGTTGCATATACATAAATATTTTGCCTACATTTCAGTTTCACCATGTAGAAATAACAACACTTTTATACATAATGTTTGGGACAATTGGCTTCACAGGTGTTTGTGATACTCAGGTGTGTTTCATTGCTTCATTAGGGCAGGGAGAAGATACCTAGGCTTGCTTCCACCATTTATCTAAAGTTGCAATTGTTTAACAAGAGGAGAAAAGCTGTGCCAATGAAAGTCAAGGCTGAAAAAGCAAGAATAAAACCATCAGTCAAACTTTTGAATTACCAAAAATCACTGGTCTAAAATATCATTAATGTGTACACCTCTTTCTGTACAAACATTGTGATCTATAGAAACAAAATTGATGGTAGAATGTGTGTATATGTTCTGACCCATGCATGTGAGCATTTTGGAGCAAAAAATGTGACCGTGGTGAATAATTCCTTGTGCTAGTGAGTAATACATCATACATTTAAGTCACATATTTATAATAGTGAATAAACATATCAGTAAAACATATCATCCAATCTGAACGTAATCTACACTGTTAATCTTCACCTGTGATCTGATTGCTTGTAATTAGTGGGTGAGTATAAAGGGTCAATGAGTTTCTGGACTCTGACAGACCCTTCATCTTTCATCCAGTGTTGCGTTGACATTTTTTGGATTCTAAGTCATGGGGAAAAGCAAAAGAATTGTCAAAGGATCTGCAGGAAAGGGATATAAGAAAATATCAAAGGCCAATCAGCAGTGTTCAAACTCTAATAAGTGAAAAATCAAGGGCTCAGGTTATTCAACATTAGGCAGGTGGTATTAATGTTAATCCCAGATGATAATTATTAGTTAAGGATGTTTTAGAAGGTTTTTTTATTACATTGAGTTAAATGTGTCTTCTGCTGAAGTGGATGCAGAGTAAAGGAATCAGCCCTGTGGGCTCCGAGCTTCTGTGATGAACTGTGTCTGAGAGTTGAAATGAATTTTAGGTGCAGTAGTTGAAGTAGCAGTGACACACACACTCTACATCTGACCTGTTTTTGCTGCTTCTGCCCACAGATCTTCATATTTGAGAACAACATCTATTACCAAGCCACTGTGAGGGACAAACCCATTCGTCTGGTCACGACCGGGAAAGAGAGCGTGATATTTAATGGGCTCACTGACTGGCTTTACGAAGGTGAGAAAGCATGAATCATCAGTTAGGACTTTATAATACCTGGGGGAATAAAATCGAGGTCACAGACCTCTTATTTCAGACGTTTTGCAAAACAATGTTGCTGTTTTATGCCCTGTCAACCAACGTTCTGCTTTATTATTTATTCATTCATTATTATTTATGATTTATTTAATTGGTTGAATAGTTGTAATTACCTTAATCTCACCGTTATGCGATATCCCACTCCAGCATTGTTTGTGAGGGAGGAAGAGCTGAGGGTTAAGAGTGGTAGATGAATCATTTCATAGTCGTCATTTATGCTGAAAACACTGCACACGTGTATTTTTTGTTGTGGCCAGTTCACCACCACTCCTCCATCAGTTATTCCCCGCAAGTCCACGGTCCAACCAGCAGCAACCTTAAAAGGCCCAGCTCCGCCCATGTTTCTCACTCTTCAGGACGCAGCTATGAAGCAAAGAACCTTTCACGAAATCCGTTCTCTGTTTGGTCACTAATTGACGGGTTAAAACAAGCTGCCAGCGTGTTTATTTCCATTATTTATTGTTGCTGAGGAAGGAAAGGTGAAGGATGGGAGATACAGGGTTTAAAGTGGAAGATGTGGTTTATTTGTTGGGTCAACTGATTGGTTGGGTGTAGAGGCCGGATTCTGCTGCTGTGTTTGTCTGTCTCAGGTAGATGCGTAGGTGCGTATGTGTAAGATATTACTGATAAAATGATAACTACTAAAATGATTACTAATTGTAAAATAACTTTGCAATATAAATATGACATGGTCGATATAACGTCAAAAACCGCTCATGTTCACACAGACAACAGTGACGTAGAATAGTGTCGAGCAGAACTGGAGGTACAACTCTGTGAGGTTGATGAGCACAGCACGTAGCACAGGTACAACCAGCAGCAGCATGCTGGGTAATGTTTGCACATCATTAGTGGGAGCGAGATAAAAGACAAAACTTGAATAACGGCATTACCGATACCCCAGCAGACCCGGCCCGAGGCTTAGAAGACGTGGACGTTGATGAAAGGAAGTGTGGGGGATTTCTGCAGTTGTGTGGAGATATTTTGTCTGAAGCAGAGCAGCATAAATGTGTCGAAGGCTTGTTCCCACAGAGACAGAGAAGAACACTCATCTTTATTCCAGCATTTTACCTCACAGCTGATTAAAGAGACCAACTCGCTGGCCTCAAACATCTCTCTCAGACCGAGTCCCCAGCTGAAATATAAGATTTTTTTCATATCCCAGCTGTAATAACGATGAGTAGTAGGGGTGAGCCACAATGTCGATATATCGTCGCCCTTGCTCACGCGATACAATAATCGATACGGCGACGGCAATATCAAGATTTAAATGACTAAACATTCGCCGCCTCTACCTCTTCTCTCCTCTGGGTGGCGCCGCTCGACTGAGTGCAGCAGATTTAACTGAGAGCTGAAGAAGAGGTTTCCAACAGGTAGATAAAAAAGACGCCCCAAACACATTTAAATCTAAAGTCTGAGTTTGGCTTTCAGAACTTTGACGGAACAGAGGGTGCATTATTATAATAACATTAAAGCAATTCAATTAAATCAATTTTTTTATGTATGAGCTATATATATAGATTAAAATGCACAGTGTTTAAGTGTCACTGAAGCTCTGCTTTTCTGAACAGAACAATAAATACTATAATAATATAACTATTAGCCAAATCTACATATCCAATACTGGGGTTTTTTTCAAAGCAAATATCTACATTTGTTTGTGGTTTGTAGTTTGACCCATCAGACAAAATTATACTGATTCCAGGCTGAAGCTCAGCTGCTCATGAGCTGTAATCTGCTCTGATAAGATCTTTGATGTCTTTCTGCTTTAACAGGGTGAGCGCTGGTACCAGTAATGTGAGTAATATCAGTGCCATTAGCTCTGGTTGATGCCGTGCACAGCGCTGGAGTGAGGACTAATCAATTAGCAAACTCACAACAGCAAGAGCAGAGTGGAGCTGCAGTTTCTCTCGAGAGCCTCAAGTGTGCAGAATTAGTACCTAACTAAAGCCGTCTGATCTTAAAGAGAGGCTCTGTTAATGCTGCTCTGGTCAGAACACAGTGCACCACACTCCGCAGTATTAGACAGGTGGTGTTAATGTTATGGCTGATTGCTTGTTGATAAAACTTTCATTGTGTTTAGTCGTTCATGACAACCAGCCCTGTTTATGCTGAATATAGATTGTGTTTTACTTTAGAGCAGGGGTGATCAATCCTGGTCCTGGGGAGCTACCACCCTGGAGACTTTAGCTCCAATTCTAATCAAGCACCTGATCCAGATGATTAAGGCCCTCAGGAGTGTCTGAATGTGAGATCCAGGCATGTTGGACCTGAACTCTCCAGGGTGGTAGCTCTCCAGGACCAGGATTGAGCACCCCTGCTTTAGAAGTTTTAATCTCGTGAGTGAGCGAGTAAGGAAGTGAGTGAGCGAGTAAGGAAGTGAGTGAGGGAGTGAGTGAGGGAGTGAGTGAGGGAGTGAGTAAGGAAGTGAGTAAGGAAGTGAGTAAGGAAGTGAGTGAGGGAGTGAGTGAGTGAGGAAGTGAGTAAGGAAGTGAGTAAGGGAGTGAGTAAGGGAGTGAGTGAGTGAGGGAGTGAGGGAGGGAGTGAGTGAGGGAGTGAGGGAGGGAGTGAGTAAGGAAGTGAGAGAGGGAGGATTAGAGCAGTGTGAGGACTGTGATCACTGTGGGTCACTGGTTCTTCCACTGCAGCTGAAACACAGGTCAGCAGAAGCTGTGAGTTGGTGTAAGATGGTGTGTAGTGAAGTTTGGAAAAATAAGTAAAACAGACCTGGGTAGAAATGAGTCATTCATAAATAAATACATAAACAAAGTCATTGTGGGCTGATGTCCCATTTGCTACTTTGCTCTGATTGAACTATTTTTCCCATAATCCTCATTACAGAGATTGTGATTTAGTATTTGTAGATCATCACCTCAGGTTTACTGCAGCTCAGAGCCCAGGTTCTGCTGAGAGATCTGTCTTCATGTCCTCTGTACACACACACACACACACACACACACACATACATACATACGCACACACACATACATACGCACACACACGCACACGCATACGCACGCACACACACGCACACACACGCATACACACACGCACACATACACGCACACACACACACACACATACACACACACACACACACACACACACACGCATACACGCACACACACATACATACGCACGCATACGCACGCACACACACGCACACACACGCACACATACACGCACACACACACACACACATACATACACACAGACATACATACGCACATACGCGCGCACACACACACACACAAACACACATACACACACGCACATACAGACGCACACACAAACACAAACGCACATACACACACGCACAGAGACATACACAGACAAACACACACACACAAACAAACACACACACAAGCACACACACACATGCACACACAGACACACAAACATACACACAAACGAACACACACACACACAAACACAAATGCACATACACACAGTCACATACACACACACAGACACACACACACAGACACATGCACAAACACACACACACACACACACACACAAACAAACGCACACACACACGCACAAACACACACACACACTTATACACATACACACACACATACAAACACACACACAAACAAATAAACAGACACACACAAACAAACAGACACTTGCGCGCGCGCACACACACACACACACACACACACACACACAGACATACACACACAGACACATGCACACACACACACAAACACAGACAGACAAATTCACAGACACACACAAACACAAACGCACATACACACATGCACAGACACAGACACACACAAACACAAACGCACATACACACATGCACATACAGACACAGACACACACACAAACACAAACGCACATACACACACGCACAGACACAGACACACACAAACACAAACGCACATACACACACGCACATACAGACACAGACACACACACAAACACAAACTCACATACACACACGCACAGACACACAAACACAGCGACACACACAGACAAACACACACACACACACACAAAGACACACATAAAGACACACACACACTCTCTCTCTCTTTCTCTCTCTCTCTCTCTCTCTCTCTCTCTCTCTCTCTCTCTCTCTCTCACAGTCTGAAATGAAACATATCCACCCTGCTGCTCCAATCTGATGAGACACAGCTCATAAATCCCGACTCCACCGCTCGCCTTTTTCCATTTCTCACTTTGATGGTTTGACACCGATATGGACCATAGTGTCTCTCGCTCCCTCCCTCTCTCATTCTCAGTCTCTCTCTCCCCTTCAATGGATACGGTGGGTTCTTTTCCTGCTGGAAGTGATGGGATTTTTGATTGCGTGTTGTCCGCTGTGTACCTGTAGAGGATTGGAGAGAGGGAGAGGGTGAAGGGAGGATTACAGACCTTCCCTCTGAGATCTTCTCTGAGTTTACCATAGAGCTGCTTCCCAGCCTTCCACAGATCACAACCACAGCTGAGAGATCTAACATTTAACCTGATTGGATTAAACAGGAGTGAGTCAGGCTCAGTGTGACCGGTGTTTCTGATATTTAGTCTCTACCCTGTGTTTTGTCCATGTTTCCAAGCGTCAGTGACTCTGATCAGACAACAGAGCACAACAGTAGTTGCTTGTACTCTGTCCAAACATTAATGAAGAAAAGTACAATCTACTCACTGCTGCACTTTCTCCTGAGATATGGCCACTTTTATGCTGATGGCCACTCTTATTTTTTGAAAGCCAAATATTTGTCAAAAAGAGAACAGGTTTACATTAAATTGAGCTGATTAGTTTGCATTTTCCCTGATTAATGAAGAAGTTTGACATAAAAATCATATAATAAATTAATAAAATACTAAAAATATGTCTAGATAATGCCAAAGGCCCCCAATTAGTCCTAGTACCACCCACTGGGGACCCGACAGTTTAAAAGGAGTATCAGGAACCAAACACTGAATTTATGACGTATACGTATACATTTGAAGAGTATTGAAATGTTTTTCTTGTCTTGATATAAAAGTACAACCACGTCATGAGAGAATGTAAAACTCCATCAGGACTGAGAGGGCTGCTCTAAAGAATCTCACATGATGGCTGACATTGTAAACACACCCCATCACACAAAGTGCCTCTATATTTAACCCATCCACACATGGAGCAGCGGGCAGCTAACTCCCAGGGAGCAGTGGTGCCTGGGATGGGACTTGAACCTGCGACCTTCCAGTCTCTGTGACCCACAGGGGCAAGGTTCTCACCACTGCTCACACAAGAAGCCACTATACGTATTAATGGGAAGGTGTCCCAGATGTGTGGCATTATTTTCTTGGTTTTGTGCTTCAGATTTGTGGTTTCATATCACTCCGCCATTAGCACAGGTAGCAAAAAAGGATGATGGTTTCAATATAATAATTTGTGTGAATATGGGCAGTGGAGTGTTGACCGCAGACCCAATTTAAGTACCAAGAAAGGAGGGAAAGTTTCAGTGAAGATAAAGCAGAGGCCTAGCGCCTTGTTGAGCAACATCCAGAACATTTTGAAACACTGTGGTATAGTGGGGTGGGGCAGTGGATATTCTTTCCACATATACTCAGATCAGTTTCCCCGCCCATATCTGAAGGTGGAGTATAACAGTGTCTACAGCAGGGGTCACCAACATGGTCACCAGGATGCCCCCAAGGACCACATACGGTGCCAACGGGCCTGTTCCAAAAACTCACCAGTAAGAAGCATCCAAAATATAATTTTATCCTGTTCTTCTTTAATCACATTTGCATTTATATAAACTTGAAAATGACAATATAAAAAAAAACATTTGAAACATGATTATTATATTATGATATAGTTTAGATAAGTGTAGGTAAACTTGGTCAGTATTGTGGCGAGTAAACCCGCTGCCATAGTGAAGATGCGGTTTCTCATTCCAAAAACATGGCAGAAAAAAGGAAGAAAATGTATCATTTTCACAGTGAATGGGAGGATAAGTTGTTCTGGTGAAAGAAGAGACACTCACTACACGTCACAAAAATGTTGTTTTGAAAATGTCAGCAATGGCTGAGATGAAAATAAATGAAATAAAGTGTAGAATAGTGATATGATCTGTTTCCCACCTTGTTAAGACATTGTTGATAAAATCATAAATGTGATCAGATTCATATAGTTAATATCGTGGATCATTAATAATAATCTGGAACTAAAGGTAAACTGAGCAAGTGTATAAAAACTGTTCGCCCTTTGTTTGGCTCAGCACCTGTGACGTAGCTCTCGGTCAGTGACCCCTGGTCTACAGCTTTGCCTTCGTCGAGCTTAACTTCCTACAGTACCTTTTGCATTGTTCCAAACAGTGGTGGGAACAAGCATTTTTGCAGAGCTGAACTCATCACCCCGTCCTAATACGCTACTATTCATTATTGTGAAAAATAATTTGAAAAAAGACGAGTCTTCCCATGAAAAAGTGTGTCTAATGGTTTGACTGGTGCTGTATGCTGGAGATTTCACTCCTCATGGCCCTGGTGGCAGGTTGTATGGGCTGCGTGTCGAATCGCTGGTATTGCTGCACCATGATGCCAGAAATGGATCTGACTTGAAGTGAAGATTGACCTTTGCTTTCATGTGTCTGTTCTGAATGGAAGCTCGGTGAACGGTGCAGTCAGTGGTGCTACAGCGGCAGCGTCCATCCGTCTGAAGCCAAACAGCAGAGGCTACAGACACAGAGGCAAACACACCACACTGACCCCAAAGCTATTACACACAGACAGTAAGGAGAGCGTCATGCTCTTTAATCCTGCTGTTTACTCTCTCTCTCTCTCTCGCTCTCTCTCTCTCTCATCCTCACACTCCAGCAGAGCAGATCTCTGCTGCCACCCTGTGGTTCATGCATGTTTTAGATCAGACCTGCTTTAAATCAGGTCTGATCTATGCTGGGTGTTTTTATTTTACTCTTGTGCTTCCATTTTACTACCATGTGACAGTATTATCAGTTTTTACACAATTCATGTTTTTATTACTAGTAATGCACAATTCATGCATCAGTGTGTACCATCTACAGTCTGCATACACGTGTATGTGCCATATACAGGAACCCTGGTCTATCTGTCTGTCTCTCTCCATCAGTCTGTCTATCTATTTCTCCATCCATCCATCTATCTATCTATGTATGTGTCTGTCTGTCAGGGGAAATAGAATTTGGAATTTATCTAACACAGTTTAGGAGATATGAAACTTATTTGGGTTTGTAATAGCGCCACCTAATGGTGGGCATGTGACAGCCCTGGCCGTGGCCCTGGCAGTTTTTAGGGACCCCAGTGTTAACCCATCCACACGTGGAGCAGCCGGCAGCTTTCACCAGCCCCCGGGGAGCAGTGTAGCGGGACGATTACCTCAGTGGTGCCTGGGATGAGATTTAAATCTGCAGCCAAGGCCCACGTGTTTCTGGGCTGGAATATGTTAGGGAGCAAAGTTAGACTGAAGGAGGTATAAGAGCCACTGTCATGTTTGTGTGAAGTGAAGCTGAACAATGATCATGGCCTTGAAACGTTCATGCAGCTCAGGTGCAGTGATCCAGACTGAGATTCTCCTCACATTTCAGCTATTACAATTGGGTTCTAGCACAGAAGTGAAGCACCAACAGTGAGAGGGACTTCAGCCTTGATTACTGTGGTTGTGTCGGCGATTCTGTTAGATGGTCCAATTAAGATGCTGTATCCTGTATTTAATTTATTTTTATTATAACATTTGTCCACATACAATCCTAATGACAAAGTCCTGTCCACTGCCACCAATGCCCATTAAAACTCTGTATTTTCCAAATTATGAAAGCATCAGATAATAAATCTACTGTTAATAAAGCTAATTATCCTCTGGGCTGCTACTCTAATCAAGAAGAATGTATGACCGTTGTTTTGGACAATTTGGTTTTGTTTTCTGCCACTGTAATGATGCAATTTGGAAAAGTTCTCAGTGTTCTAAGTGGTAATTATACAAAAACATATTTTCTGAAGAGGATTTGTCAGTTTCTTCTGTTTTTATGCGTTTGGAATTGAATACCATGTGTAAATGCATAAAATTGAATTAGAACAGCTTGGCACCGGGAGCTGGTTTATGGAACAAAATGTTTCTATGGTAATAATGCTTATTTTTGCTCAAAATGAAAATGGTGTGAACAATACTGATGTACCATTGTTACTCAACAATGACAAAACGCAGTTGAAAACCAGAACAATACTTCCTCCCACCCTTTTCCTGCCTATTCCTGTACTTTCCATCTTTAATTGGTTCATAATTATCTGAGAAGCTGTGGAGGATCATGTTGGCCTTGATGTAGTGGGTCATATTTTACAAGCTGTGGCGTAAGGCTGGGACTGTTCCTCCTCAGGCAGCGAGGCTGTCAGGTTTATAGAGTGATGAATGGGACTCCTGAGGCGAGGGAGCGGTGGCGAACAGCCACAATAAATCACAGGCGGTGCTTTTTTCACTCATGTTGCAGTTTTGGGCTCTGCATCATGTCCTCCGTGTTTGTTTAAAGGATATTTCCTTCACTGTTCCATATCAGTGTCTCTGGCTCTGTCAGGATCTCTACCTTCACTGTGTCACAAATGTATGGCTGAGACAAGATGTTTGTCACTCTTTGTAATGGTTAAAAAAGTAGCTTCTGAAAGACATCAAACACAAGACATGAGTTGGGCCAGCCCAAATTATATGAATATTCAAGTATTTGTTTATTTTGGTATTTGTTTATGTATGTAAAAGATTTGCATAATATATTGTCTGTTCATCTTTATCCCAATATCGGTCTCAGCAATACTGATATCACAGACAAATATACAAGTGATCCTCCTCTAACCAATCACAGAGCTTCTTACAACGTCCATGTGAAGGGGCGGGGCTAAAGTTTTATAAGATAAAGAGAAGAGACGTAAATGTGCTTACAAATGCGCTGAATGAACATATTACATTAATGTCTTTATTGCAGAGGAGATTTTTCAGAGTTACACCTCTCACTGGTGGTCTCCAGATGGCCTCAGACTGGCCTACGCCACCATCAACGACACCCTGGTGCCCAAGATGGAGATGCCCATGTTTACTGGCAGTCTGTACCCCAGTGCTCAGGAGTACCGCTACCCAAAGGTACGAGGACGAGAAACCTATGACTAAATAAGAATATTACTATTATATATATAATACAATACGATTAAATTTACACTGATCAGCCAGAACATTAATACCACTGACAGCTGGAGCAAATAACATTGATTATCTTCTCATTACAGTGGCACCTGCCAAAGGGTGCGAGATACAAGGAAACAAGTGATTAACCAGTTAATGTGTTGCAATTAAGAAAAATTGATGAGTAAATTGTTATGGCCAGAGTATCTTCCTAATCAGCAGGACTTGTGGTGGGTTACCAGTGTGCAGTAGTCAATAGTTACCAGCCGTGATCTGAGGAAGGGTGACTGTTGAACTGGGCAGCCAGTGCTCATTAACGCAAGTCTGGAGCAAGGTTATTATAGTTAACAAAACGAACGAAAAAACTAAAACTAGAATCGAAAAAGCATTTTCGTTAACTGAAACTGAAAGTTAAAAAAAAACTAAAACTAACTGAAACTGTTGTGTGTTTACAAAACGAACTTAAACGAACTAATATTATAGCATGTCTTTGTAATAAGCCTTTTAGGTTGAATTAAAATCGATTTACTTCACGCTGCCAGTTTTAAGCGTAGTCTGTGACGT
>JBBIGC010183036.1:0-30184 GCA_037576955.1 Lepidarchus adonis
ATAACAGAAAAATTAAACCTGCTGATAACAGCGATGGTTAGGAGGAAATACTGAGTATCCACAGTAGAGGCTAAATCCAGAAGGATAGTTTCAAGACTAAGCGTTGAGTCAAAGGCACCGCGCCCTTTTGTAGTCTACCTGATTACTGGATCTGAAACAGGTGCGCCCGTGAGAACGAGAGTCCTAAGGTAAAATAACTACCCCCTCTAGTGGCTAAAAGTGGAGCGCCAACGCCGAACCCTACAACTGGTGTTAACTAAACTAGCATTTTGTTATCAAGGACATTTTGGTGCAAAGTGCTGCCCTTATGAAGCATCAAAAGCTATTTATCTGCTAATGGTGCCCCCTTGTGGAGAATCTTCAGTCTGCTAAACATGAGTGAGTTTTGAGCCAGTTTGAGCCAGCACCACTGGTTGGAAAGGTCAATTTTTTCATCTTTATTAAAGGCTTTGTCATTAAGGAATCAGACTTGATTTTTATGTTATTTTCATACAAGCAATATCTAAAACCTTTGTGAATTAATTGCCTACATTTCACCAATAAGACAAGTAGGCTATTAATTGAATCACGTTTTTCCAATATCAGTGCTGGGAACCATACAGAATTTGCTGACAATGGGAAAATCTTCAAAATTCCAATTTATATCCCTGTTGTTAGGCCCTGACCTACTTTGCTTTGCCTTGCCTTGTGTTGCACTCCAAGCAATTCCGTTATATCTTAGGTTAGATTTGTTACAGAATCTGATCAAATTGCTTCTTTTGTTCTTCCAATATTGACCTACCAACACTGGCTTCAGATTGTGATGTAACTAGAGCATCCAGCTGAGCTATTTATTGCAAAGCCAGCTCAGGAATTCTTGGATTGTACACATATCTTTGAAGGTCAAGAGTTTGAAGATGCCTTGGCCATAAACAAGTACTGGATGGAAATAAAAATAAAAACAGGACTGTAATATGGCCATGGCTAGGACAGGAAATGCTTGCTATTTACAGAGCCACGCTTGGAATGGAATGTGAATAGAATGATCAACACCATGTGTTGGATGCAGTGTGTGTGCATGTTCTACCTCCTACAGCATTATGCTCCCAGAAATAAAGTGAGTAATAAGGTCAATGCCCAGGGGGCCTAAAAACAATCTCTTCATAGATACCACTGCTTTGAAGTCTTGCTGACCATTTGAAGTAGGTTAGGGGAGGTGATTGACATCTTGGAGTTCGATTTTCACAGAATTATTATTTTAAACATAGCAGAGATTGGTCAATTAATCAGCCAAAAAGTCAGTAATCACCCAGATTTCCTAAATTTGGTTCCAAAATATATCTTAAAACACTCAAACCAAAGATACTGCCACTGCCAATCATTTCTATGGAAGGATGGAGCTCCATCCAAAATATATGGTGTTGATGATCCAGAAGTTATCATCCAACATGACCATCTGACCTCACCAATGTTCTCATTGCTGAATACAATCAGATACTCACAGCAATGTTCCAGCATCGAACTACATGTTCCTGTAGCGAATTCCCTGTTAATACCTCTGATTCGATTTGGTGTGAGGGTTTTCTGGAGGGAACTATCCAATATTTCTGGGATAAGCTGGAGTGGTGTTGGTGACCCAACATCACCACCTGACCTCACCTCATGTTCTCATGGCTTAAAAAATTAGAACATCTAGTGTGAAATCTCTTCAGAAGATGTTGTTGAAGTCTTGATTTCAAAAGAATCATCAGGGTCTACACATCTATGGACCTACAATGTAGTGTGCTTGTAGATGTCAGCTTATGCTTATGCATAGTTATGCAAAACATCTGGCTTCACACCTACTCTCTTGTCAGGAACAGTTTGTTTATAAAAACGACCAACGGAGTCAACCCACTCCTAAATACGGTGTAAACTCATTATCATATGTAATATAAAGTGAAAATGAAAATAAAAATGAATAGTTCATCTCCCAGCGGTTCACCAGCAGAGAAGCAAATTAACAGTGGTTTGAATAATTCATCACAAAATCATCATTTGTTTCAAGTTCATTAACACGTTACAGTTTTGGTTTTCTAGGTGGAATAATGAGTGTGGGTTCTCAAGTCATTTACATCATAATGCATTGTTTTTATTCCCTACATTAAAATACAACAATAACAACAACAAATACAATACACAAGTGTTACAAACAACATTTTCCAGAATCTATATTACAATAAAGGGTAATTGTGGCTTTAAAACCTGCAAATAAAATATTGCATTTGTAATCATAAATGGTTTCAGTCTTGTGGACTTTTCAAATGCAGGTTTTATGCTGTGGTTGGTCAAAAACATAAAGCTTCAGTCATTAGGTTCTGAGTGCACTGTAGCAGCAATACAACAATGCATTCACGCTATAATAAAATTTTATTTTTGAGTGTTTTTATCATATCTGCCATTTATAATAAGCAGCTTTTGGATATAAAAGCATGAGTGGGATCATGTCCACAGCATAAGCCAATACTAGTCAATACTATTATAATTTACTGATTATTAGCGATGCCCAAGCCTAATAATAACTATTTATGAGCTTATCATGAACAATTTATTGTAACACGATGTATTCACCTGTCAATTATAAGCTCCCAATTTGTGCTTTCACTCACAGGCCACTTTATTAGAAACACCCACCCCTTGCTTGCTCTCACTGGCCACTTTATTAGAAACACCTACCCCTTCCTTGTTATCACTGGCCACTTTATTAGAAACACCCACCTGGTGCTTCCATTTACTGGCCAAATTTCAGGACTGGATTCAAAGGTCCAGAGCTGAAGACCTCTGGACTACACTGTTGCCTTGATTCAACTGGGAGAATGATAAACTCCCCTATGACCTAGTCATGAAATGGGACGTCTTGAGGCAAGACAGGCAGAATTGGTCTGATATGCTTTTCGTTGCAGTTTATCCATCTCCTCCTTATTATTATTGCTTTATAAAGCAGCTCCAAATTTATGGACTTTATGGTCTTTTTTTTTTTTTTTTAATAATGAAGGCATGCGCTTCCTTCAAGTCACCAAGACGTAGGCCCACTAATTCCAGACGTCCCGGCCATGCAGAGGCTTGCCGAAATTGTTTTCACGGTTCAGATTCACATTTTAAATGAAGGGTTTTGCATGGAATGCTCCTCGGAGCCAAAGAAGCTGAAAACATCCAATGGGAGGCGAAGAGATGGACACCCCTATTTGTCACCCTTGATTTCGGGCCTGCTTCCTGGAAAACATCTGATTCCTGTTACTACTACCTCATTCCAATTGATCTGTGGAATAGGCTGGACAAATTAGTCCAATCCATGAAGACCCCACCATGCAACTCATAAGACAAGGTCTGCTGCTTGGCACCAAAGACCACAACTCCCCTTTTGAGGCCTTTTGGTTTTGGTGGCCCAAGCAGGACCTGCACTATAGCAGATTTTAAATGTTATAGCTTATTATCTTTTGCCCAAACTAATTCTAAACAACAAACAAGTAAACATGGTCTACGTCCGACAGACTTTGGATCTGCACATGCCAAACAGATATAGCCCTGTTTGATTAGAAAGTTCAGATGATCTTCAGGGAACAATGGCTGGCATGTTCGACCCTGAACTAGATCTAACTGAATAATGTTCTTCTCCAAGGCTGCCTGTCAACATGACCTCATGGGCTTATAAAAGCTGGAGAGCTAGAAGAATGGCTAATTCTGTATATTTTTCTTTAATTTATGACTATTGTAGGTAATATAATGATATAAGATAATATTTACAGTGCTTGTAAATGGAACCAAACATCCAAACAGAATTATTGACAGTGCTGGTGGTGAAGGGAACCAAACATCTAGTTTTATTCAAGCTGGTAGTAAATGGAACCAAACATCCAAATAGAATTATTCACAGCGGTGATGAATGGAACTGAACGTCCAAACAGAATTATTCACAGTAGTGATGAATGGAACCGAACGTCCAAATAGAATTATTCACAGTAGTGATCAATGGAACCGAACATCCAAATAGAATTATTGACAGTAGTGATCAATGGAACTGAAAGTCCAAACAAAATTATTGACAGTGCTGGTGGTGAAGGGAACCAAACATCTAGTTTTGTTCAAGCTGGTAGTAAATGGAACCGAACATCCAAACAGAATTATTCACAGTAGTGATCAATGGAACCGAACGTCGAAATAGAAATATTCAGTGCTGGTGAGTGGAACCAAAGGTCCAGAGTTATTCACATTGGTGATGAATGGAACCCAACGTCTATACCGAATTATTCACAGTGCTAATGAATGGAACAGACTGTTCAAACATAATTATTTTCAGTGCTGGTAAACAGACCGGAATGTGTCAACAGAGTTATTCCCAGTGGTGGTGAAGGGAACCATACGTCCAGATTTATTCACATTGGTGGTAAATGGAACTGAACGTGCAAACAGAATGATTTACAGTGCTGGTGAATAGAACAAAACACCCAAACAGAATTTATCATAGTGCTGGTGAATGGAACCAAACTGAAATTTTCATATTGGTGGCAAATGGAACCAAACGTTCAAACAATCTAATTTACAGTGATGGTTAATGGAACCAAATGTGCAAACAGAATTAATCACTGTGGTTGTTAATGGAACTAAACGTCTAAAAAGACTGATAAGCATAATTTAGTGGTCATGGAAGGTCTATGAAGGTGCCATGTAGCCTTGTGAGCAACATTTTTGTCCAAACTACAACTCAACAAATAAAGAAACAAATGTGGTCTATGTCCTACAGGCTTTGATATACATCCCTGTTTGTTCAGATGCTTCAGATGGTCGTCAGGGCATGCCTGACCCTGAACTAGATCTAACTGAATAATGTTCTTCTCACCTGTTCAAGTTCTTCTCCGAGGCTGCCTGTCAACACGACCTTATGGGCTTATAAAAGCACAACTTTCAAGATGAGAACAATATATTACTGAGTGTCATTTCCAGAGAAATATCCAATTATAGAGAAACAGAATGATCTACAATGGTGGTTAATGGAACTGAACATCCAAAGATAGGTATTCACAGCGATGGTGAATGGATCCAAACAGAGTATTAACTGGAGATCCTTTAACGGCTAAGATATATTATATATAATATATATTTTCCTTTCATTTTACTTTTCTTAAATTGGAACTGAGCGTTCAAACAGAATTATTCAGTGGTGGTGAATGGAACCAAATGTTCAGGATTATTCACAATGGTGGTGGTGAATGGAAATGAATGTTGAAACAGAATTATTCAGTGGTGGTGAATGAAACTTGTCTAAAAGCATTAAAAAGACCTATGAATGCACTACTTGATGCCTGAGACATTGTTTTACCATGGATCTGAGAAGACTTAGCCTCACAACACCTTGTATCCCTCCACCATATGTAAGTTTTAGGCCATGAAGTCCCATTTTTGGTGTCTTTATTTCTTATTTCTTTTATATTTCTTTCATTTTCGCTGTTTTTTATATATATATATAAACACCTAGAAGGCACGTGAAGGTTGACTGACTGGTTTGGACAGTAAATAAACTATGCAGTAGACACAACCCTTGGTTCCATTCGCCACTATTGCAATAGAGGTTCTCCTCTACAAGAACCACTAGGCCCAAAAAGAGTCCAGATGACTTCGTTAGGGCCTTGATCACTTAATTATGGCAAAACATGGAAAAATGTATTTATTTTTCAAAAAACTTTCCAACTCAACACGATACCTCACCTCCAACCGCATCTAAGAGAAAAACAAAAGCATTGTCTCACCACCAATATGAGGGTGCCCAGACATTCGGCCAGCGCCTGGCGCAGCAGCATGGCCCGGATCTGGAAGGTATGCGCCATCTTGTCCAGCAGTGTCTTCTGCCTTCCCATGATGCCTCAGTCCGCAAGTGAAGAGGATGGTGAGGGCCTGTGGTGTTCGTGTAAACTCTCAGACTGAGTCTCACTTTATAAGAGCAGTGCAGGCATCCCAGCCTTTTAAACAGAGCAACACACACACCCACACACACACTACCTAACATGATCCCCCTACACACCTACGGGCCCTCCCCTTTCTCTCCTCCCTGTAATTTCTCCTTTTTTCTCCTCATTTTGTGGCCTTTTTTGTCCCTTTACCAGATTTGAACGTGAGCGTGTATTCGGCTCATTGTGGGGACCAAATTCCACTGGGTCTGGGGAGAAAATGAACATTTAATGGTTGTGGGGACGTCTGGCTGCTCTCCACGAGGAAAGATGCCTTCCCTCACTCTCAGAAAATGACATTTGTGTGTTTGTTTTTTTTTTAATCCAAACAGCTGCATTCTGTTTTCCATGACCATTTTCCAGACGTTCCTTAGCCCTTTAGTACATTTGGACCATTTCAGACTCTCTTCAATACAACCAATACATATGTGATTACAGGCAGGTGTACAGGGTACAGCTGATTTAGATGTTCCTGTGGTTCTTCCCTAAACCTGACACATAGGGCCTGGTGTTCTCATATTTGTAGATTTGTTTTACAGTCATACACTCTGTTTTCCACTGTTATATTCTTATCTTATATTCTATATTTGCCTTTTTCTGATTTGTTTTTCACTACTGGTTTGTTGCAAGGAGCATGTAATCAATGAGATTTTAAATAGCTGCTGGTTTGATTCAGCTTGAGAGCAGTGGTCAAAAACTTCACCAAACTGGTAGAAATCCGGCAGTTTACTCATTTGCAAATGTCGATTCAAAAAGTGGTAGGGATGAAGTTCCTCTCCAGAAATATCTTTCCACCATCATTGAGGCCTATGCTCACATATGGACTGGAAGCAGAGAGTAGAAACCACCGTCATGGCTCTCAGTCGCGGTCAAACTAATTCCCTGCATGTTGTAGCATTATCTCTACTCCAACACACCCAGTTCACCTCCAGAAGGGTTTGTTACTGTAGTATTTCAGCTCAAATGTATCTGTATGGCACTTTTGTGCAAAATGGTGTTGTTACACATGTCTGGGTCTGAGCCAAGGGTGACACTGACCGGGAAAGCCTGGCTCTTCTCTTTTTGAGTCTGCTGCTGTAAAACTAAAGCAAAAGCTCCTGGTAAGCAGTTCAGGAGATAAACTGATAAAACAGTCAAATAAAACCTGACATGGACTAAATTATAAGAGCATAACACTTGTCCTCACAAACCTTCATTAAAAATATCATATGTTTATACCGTACTTCTGCAACGATAGGCCACGGCTTATACATTGATTTTACAAACCTGGTACTGGGTGTGGCTAGCTTAAACGAGGAGGTCTATCAGAATCAGAAAAACTTTTATTACGGAGGAAATGTCTTAAACATATCTAACAACATAAACACATTTGCTAAAAGTATAATTCATTACAAAAAAAAGACAGCATCCCCAAATGATTAGTTGATTTTAAATGTACTACTTACTGCAGCAACAAACAGTTTGAAAGGCAGCGCAAAGCAAAGGTAGAACTTTTACAGCCCTTTGCTACATTACATTACATCCAAGTGTAGCTAGAAAAAGCTCAATTTAACAGAAATAAAAAGAAACCAAATTTATTGTTGGCTGGAAAAGGTGAGTTTTTGATTTTTGTTTAAATGATTGATAGTGCTGTACTGTAATACCCCCACCCTCCAATCATTCTTTTACATGTAAACTCTTCAGTATAAAATTAGCAACACAAAAATGCTAAAATTAGCTTTTCTTTCTTCAAATCCTTTAAAATCAGATCCATAAACGTTGTCAAATGCGACCTGTGCGGTTTTGCTGTCGCTGATAATGTCGGACGTGTTCGTTTCGAATATTGCACATGTTGCTATGCAAAAGTACAACCTGGAGCTTAAATTCTAGAGCTTAATTCTTGCATACTGGTGGATATCGGTAAGTTAAAAACTTAATCAGTTTGACTGTTTATGCTCAACTATAACATAATTACTGGCATAGAGCTACAAAGGTCTCCAGGGGTCAAGTTAGATGCTTTTACTTCAGGTCTGTAAATTAATTGACAACGCGGCTAATAACATGGGACGGCTTAACCTTAGAGTTTTAAAACATAAATGAACATTTTCTTCAGCTTTTAAAATGGGACGTCCTTTCGTTGGGGAAGCAGGATTTTGAACCTGCTCTTTATAGAACTTAAACTTCTTTGTGGCCTTGACTTGCTCAGACCTATATGGACTCTGCCTGATATTGGAACAGAGCCTATTTGGCTTTGGTCTTTACTTGGATTCAAACCATTTGGACTTGGTGTTGATAGCACTCAAACCTCTGTGGACCTGGTCTTGACTTGGACTCATACCTCTTTGGCCTTGGTCCTAACTTGGACTCAGATGTCTTTGGACTTGCTCTTACTCAAACTCAAACCACTTTGGGCTTGGTCTTGATTGGACACAAACCTCTTTGGTCTTAGTTGTACAGTACCTTCTTTGGGCTTGGTCTTGACCTGGACTCTATAATTCCTTTGAATTTTAACCTCATCCAGGGCTGGCATTGGACCAACATGTAAACCACCTTGCTGGGACTGTACCAAGGTTAAACTGATCTCAACAACTTATTGATGGTGTTAATAGACCAAACATTTTTATTGCATTTGAATTTTTCTCTTAAAACATTTCTATCCCTTTATTTATATTTCTGTGCTAAACATGATACATGTAAACAAGCTCACTGATTGGCCATCTGTACAGTGTCTTCAAAAAGTCATTATGAAAATCTCTATCATAGATGAGTGAGACTATAATAAAAAAAATACCACAAAGGAGAACTGTTGTGCAGCATTGTAGCAGGCTATGGTTTTCACTTCAGCAGTTGGTTGACTCTCTGGACAGTCGAACTTGGGTCGTGGCCTCAAACATGGCTTTATGGTTTTTCGGAGAAGCTGGGAATGCCACTGGCGGTCCAGCTGAAATTCGAAACATGCATATTTTCATCCCGAAGCTTGGAGAAGGTTGGCAGGATGTAATTCATGTTCTGGAGAACAGGCCCTCCGAAAATTCCACTCTGGCCTTTGACATAATCCTCCATCAGCTTTATCCGGAGGGGGTCAAATACCTTCTGCATAGGGTGAAGAGGTCAAAAGGCGACAGCGGCTGGGGATGCCGTCCGTCCGTCCGTCCACAGTCTGGCATTGGGAAAACCCTTAGAGGCCAGACAGCATTTTAAGCCATCGTATATGAGGCGAGTTATACGTCTTCCTCTACATAACTCTCTTCCTCTGTGCTTATTCTCCTGGGCTCGTTTCCCAGACACTAATTAAGCCTAGTCTCAGACTAAATGAACCGCCTCAGCGATGGTTTATCTCATATTGAACCGACAGTCAGATCTGTAGAACCGCAGACCAGGCTGAGCAGTTTGATGAAAAATCCTGTTTTTACGCAATGTTCTGCTTCAGCCCAGGTGTGGCCAATCAGATAAAAGTGGAAAGTGTCTTTGCTTTAGAAAGGAAGCTGTAACGGGCCGGTTCCCAGGGAGCAGTGTAGCGAGACGGTGCCTTACTCAAGGGTTCCTCAGTTCCCCATGACCCATCATTCATTATTATTATTGTGACCACTATTATAATATTATTATAATCAGTGGAAGAACATTTACTACTACTTCTGCTGCTACCGCTGCTACTACTGTAAATACTGCTGCTACTACTACTACTACTTTTACTTCTTCTACCACTACTACTGCTTCTGTTACTACTGTTGCTACTACTATCCTTACTACTACTGTTAATACTGCTGCTGCTGCTACTACTACTTTTACTTCTACTACTATTGCTTCTTCTACCACTACTACTGCTTCTGTTACTACTCCTGCTACTGCTACTACTGTTAATACTGCTGCTGCTACTACTACCACTACTGCTACTGTTAATACTGCTGCTGCTGCTACTACCACTTTTACTTCTACAACTATTGCTTCTTCTACCACTACTACTGCTTCTGTTACTACTTTTGCAGGTCCTACCACTACTACAACTGTTAATACTGCTGCTGCTGTGCTGATGGTACTACTACTTCTGGTAGTACAGTTATGTCTACTGCTACTACTACTACTGTTACTACTACTGTTAATACTGCTGCTCCTACCACTACTACTACTACTGCTTCTACTGCTACTACTACTGCTTCTACTACTACTATTGTTAATACTGCTGCTGCTGCTGCTACTACCACTACTACGTTTACTTCTGCTACTATTGCTTCTTCTACCACTATTACTACTACTGCTTCTGTTACTACCGCTGCTACTACTGCTACTACTACTGTTAATACTGCTGCTGCTGCTGCTACTATTTCTACTACTACTACCACTACTACTACTGCTGCTACTATTACTTCTACTGCTGCTACTACTACTGCTACTACTACTGTTAATACTGCTGCTGCTGCTCCTACCACTACTACTACTACTACCACTACTACTACTGCTGCTACTATTACTTCTGCTTCTAATGCTACTACTACTAATGCTAATGCAAATACTGCTACTACCACTACTGCTTCTAAATCTACTGCTACTGCTACTACTGTTGCTACTAACACTAGTGCTACTGTTAATACTGCCACTACTGCTACTACGGCTGCTACTACTGCTACTATCACTACTGCTTTTATTGCTACTACTACTACCGCTAATACCACTACTGCTACTACCACTGCAACTACTGCTACTACCACTACTGCTACTACTGCTTCTACTGCTACTGCTACCACTACTGCTTCTACTGCTACTACTACTGCTACTACTGCTTCTACTGCTACAACCACTACTGCTACTGTTACTACTGCCACTGTTACTACTGCCACTACTGCTACTGTTACTACTGCCACTACTGCTTTTACTGCTACTGCTTCTGCTGCTACTACTGCTACTGCTACTGCTGCTACTACTGCTACTGCCACTACTGCTACTGCTACTACTACTGTTACTACTGCCACTACTGCTTCTACTGTTGCAACTGCTACGGCTTCTACTGCTGCTAATGCTACTGTTTCTACTGCTTCTACTGCTACTGCTACGGCTTCTACTGCTGCTAATGCTACTGCTTCTACTACTGCTGCTGCTTCTACTGCTATTGCCACTACTATTCTATAATCAGCAGAAGCAAATTTAATTTGGCCTCTGGAGCCTTTGCAGCTTTATACCTGTAGTGACATTATAGTTGAGCATAAACAATAAAGCTGATAAAACTTTGAACTGATGTCATGCAGCAAAGCAAAAACTACAAGTTACAGGTGTAGTGTTGAAATCCTACCCCCTACCAATTCCTACCCTCTATCACGGGCATGTGCATCTTTTATCTTTCACTCTGTATTGCTGTGTTTTAACCGAATATAAACTTTTTTTTTGGTAACTGTTCATTTCTGCCACGATATTTGCGCAAAGCAAAAAACCTTTATTTAAGCATAATGCTGCAGTCAGTGGTAAATCAACACACGTGTGAACATTGACTGTAATAATAAAAGAGAAAAACAACATTTTATGTACAAATACCTGTGTAGTACAACATGTGAGTTGTAGTACACAAAGACACGTTTATGCAATAGACAGGAAATCTGCACATGCTTAGAGAATGTATTACGTTGTATGCAGCATTAGGGGAAGGATTTCGGCACAACACCCACCAGAAGATCACTATTCAGCTACTACTACTGTTGCTGCTACTACAGTGCTACTATTGCTACTCCTACTAATGCTAATACTAATGCTGCTACTACAAATTCTGCTACTACTAATGCTACTATTATTGCTGCTACTACTACTACTCATACTGCTCCCATTACTACTGTTACTACTATTTCTACTACTCCTACTGCTGGTAATACTACTGCTAGTGGAAATACTCTTGCTCATCCTCCTCCTCCTACTGCTACTACTACCATGTTCACTACTGCCACTCCTCATGTATATGCTACTACTGTAGTAAGTGATATGCTGTGGCTTTATTCAGAGGTGTCTGTTGCTACTGCAACTACTACTGCTGTTGTTGCTGCTACTAATACTGCTACTACAACTACTTCTGCTACTACTACTGCTCTTGCTACATTTACCACCACCACCACCACCACTAATACTACTACCACTGCTACTACCACGGCTGCTGTTACTACTACCAATACAGCTCTTACTAACAGTACTATTACTGCTATTACTACTACTACTACTACTGCTACTACTACTGCTCTTGCTACTTTTACCACCAACACCACCACCACTAATACTACTACCACTGCTACTACTATGACTGCTGTTACTACTACCAATACAGCTCTTACTAACAGTACTATTACTGCTATTACTACTACTACTACTGTTACTACTACTGCTCTTGCTATTTTTACCACCAACACCACCACCACTAATACTACTACCACTGCTACTACCACTACTACCAATACAGCTCTTACTAACAGTACTATTACTGCTATTACTACTACTACTGATACTACTTCTACTGCTACTTTATAGCAGTAAAGACATATAATGTTATTTCCCATCCAGGGCCCTGTTCTTCTTTAGCAGTCTTGTATGTCTGAAAACATATATAAATGTATGCACATATACAACATTAATTCTGAGAGTTTTAAGATTGTAAAAATGAAAACTGCACAATATTTAAGAAACTAAATGATGAACTGTATTACTACACAATCATAAGACATATATAATACAGAATAATTAAGTGGTTCGGAGAATGAATGAATGAACAAGCTAAGTACTGTTTGTGCCAGGCAGATTTATTTTATGTCTTCTAGATAATGGAAACAAATAAATAAAGTTATGCCATGACAGAGTAACCAGGTAAGTGAGCAGAGCACGATTAATCTGCCATTATTCTGATTATTCAGCTTTTGCTGACTAGGGGATTTGTTTTTGTATGCTTGGATACTGGACATTCCATTGATGATTTGATTTAATTGTAAGGTTTGGGTTTTTTTGTAAATTTCCTGTTCTTTGCTGTTAACTCTGCTGTAATCTGCAAATAAATTAAATATTCTGTTAAAAGGTAAGGACTATAAAACTTTATTTAATAATTCTATACACTCATTGTGCTGCACTGTATGTGCTATGCAAATAAAATACATAAATGAAATTATTTCACTAGAAAACTTATTCTAAACATGCATATGGTACAAATTTTGCTTATTACAGTGTTCCAGGCAGTTGTCCACATTTTTGAAGGGTTGGCCTGATGGAGATACTGTACCTATATGAAAAAAATAGATATCACATTTATGAACCAAAAATGTAACAGGTAGCATTATAATCAGCAGAATAATTAATAATGACATCAGAAATACTACAGAAAACTTTGAGTATTTACTGCTCTGACCATTTTAATTTCTATTCTCAGGAATGTTTAATCTTTTTTTTTCAGATGTTGCCACTGATTTCTCTGCTTATTTTTTTTAGAAATTCATCTAAAAGTGTCAAATCATGAAACTAAATATGATCTGTGCATTCTGTAACCTGGACAGAAGGATTTCTGTAAAACCACAGTAAAAATGACAGTACTTACTATCAGTCAGTTCGTTTACTTACCTTTAATTTTATGGAAATTAGGGCCTTTCTCATCCTGAAATGTTTTAGGAACAAAACGTATACATCCTGTTTCCCATTCCCATGAAGTCATCCTCTGTCACATCTTGTTCTTGAAGGTAAAACAGATTAACCCAGATGACTGAAATTAAAACACACAGAAATAACATTGATTATGAATAAATGAATAATAAAACAGCACAATATAAGCACGCAGAGTTAGCATATAGCAGGAATAATGCTGATGATTCCATCTGATATTTAACATATTAAATCAATCAGGCCCAGGACATTTTCATTTTTTCTATATAGCTGGGAGCCTGAAGTGTATTGTACAGTTCATATCTAATCATTTTGGAAACCTGGCCATTGTATACTGTGTCATTGTTTCTGGGAACCTGAAGTATTTATATTTACATGGCCCAGAAAGATTAAAGCCTTCAAATTAACGTCTCAATGATAAACTGCTCAGCTTTCGCCAACGTGAATGCTCTACTGACGAGGTGAATAAAGAGCTTGAGTCACAGAATAAAACGCCACCGAAGAAGAAGCCAAACGAAGAGGAAGCCTTGAATAAGTAGCCAACTTCAGCCTTGTGCACTCCCACTGAAAGTAATGGACATGCACAGACACTTATTTAAAATGTAAAACTTTCCAATACTCCTCATTTTGTTTGTTGTTTACTGCTACTGCTCTCACTGCTGCTAATTCTAACACTTCTGCTACTGCTGATACTACTATTACAGCTGCTGCTACGACTGCTACTGGTAGCACTACTGCTATTACTGTTACTACTACTGCTACTGCTCTCACTGCTGCTAATTCTAACACTACTGCTGCTGCTCCTACTAGCACCACTGCTATTACTGTTACTACTAGTGCTACTGCTGCTGCTATTAATAGTAATACTGCTACAACTTCTACTGCTTTTACTATAGCTACTACTAATGTTGTTACTTCTACTACTGATACTACTACTACTGCTGGCGCTAGGATACTATTGCCACTTTTACTATTATTACTGCTGATACTGCTAGTGCAGCTGTTACTTTCTATTGCTGTTACTACTACTACTACTACTAATTATTATTATTTTTATTATAATAATTCTATAACTCACTCATTGTAAGAAAAGTTTCACTTCCTTTACCTTTATTATCTGAAACTGAATGAACATTGGAGTGCAGCCCAGACTACAGTTAAAGCACTAAGGCACTTCCTTTAGTGTGCACTGATCTCACTGACGCTGCACATCTCAGGGTGCTATAGCTTGCAGAGGTTTGGGTGTTTGTGGAGTGATCAAAGCTGAGCTAACAGGCTGTAAGGGATATGCTGTAGCTTCTTTGAGAGGTGTCTCATAAAGGGGGGCTTTACGTTCTTTATAAAGACTGTGTATGTTCACACCTAAACAATGGAAATCAGCACAAAGAGCAGGGATGTGGATCTGAGAGGTGTTTTTACCGTACCAGGTTTAGCCTGTAATCCAATCCAACTCCCCCGCCGCTCCTTTACGTTAAGTAAGCTCAGGGAATTCCACCACTCAAAGGCTGGCGTGCAAAGCCAGGGCATGAAGTTCATGAACCAGACACTCCAGATGAAGAGCTTTGAGCAAATTTTCACCTCTCTAACCTCCAATGATAATACCAATGGGTTTGGAAAGGGAAGCTATAGGTTTGTTGGTTGTGTTAAAATGCATTCATTTTGCCAAATTTAAGGCTTATAATAATACATATGGTTTGCTACATATTTCTCTAATCCAGGTAGATTTAATAATAAATTTTGTAATTTTTTTTTTAATTAAGAAATGTACACAAAAAAATCCAATATCAGCATAAGCCTACAAATCCTGAATTGGTGCAGCCCTAGTTGTTGGCTAATGCTATTGGTATGAAGACGCTACAAACTGCAATATTAGACTGACGAAGGCTGTTTGGGTTTGAACGTAGGCCACAAAACAATAAAAAAAACCCATTGCTAACTAGACAGCTAAAGTTTCCAGAGCTGAACTCTGAGTTAGAGCTTGGACGGCAGTTTTCTTGTTCTACTCTCAGAAATATTTTTGCTTTGTCTGCTCTTGACAGTTACAACTATTTTTTAACTACTAATTGAGACTTATCTGTCCCTGTTTTGCCCTCTAGGCATTTTATAGGCAGCACAGCTGAAAACATTTTTATTTTTTTTGGGTGAGTGTTCTGATAATTAGGCGACTTGAGCAGAGTTTCTCTCACCTCCCCTGAGAACTCGTCCCTCCAACATTCGTCAACTTCCACTCAGTTTGAGCTTCCTCTCTCGTTTCCACCTCCACTCAATAGCTCCAGTCATGCAGGAGATATGTGGGTCAGATTAGGACTCCAGAAACGTGACATATAAGAAAGCTCGGTGCCAACGGAGGCCGGGACAAAACGATTCATTGTTCATGTGTGTTACATGATCACTCTCAAATGCGTCAGCTAAAAGAAGAAGGGAAGGGTCACTGTATAGGCACATGTTCCATCCTCTGCAAAAGCTGGACATCCTAGTTCTGCACGCAAACATCTCAGCTGATAAGAAATGAAGGATATATTTTGGTGCCCAAGACCGTTGACCTCTGACTCTGATCCTGTGGTGTACTGACCCTTTGCTGTGAAGATTGACCTTACGAATAGCCTGTTTACTATCTCCAAATATTTGTTTTTTTCAAAAGAGCTTGACTCTACGATAGTTTAGGGCTGAACAGTACCAGGCCCATCCCTGTCGTGTCTATACCCCATTGCTTCTCATCTACACTTCACATCATAGGTGAAGATTGCATAGCAGTTTAAAGTTCTACCTAGATGCATCCACAGCTTATTAGCTTGACAACCAGCCTGGGAAGCCTCATGGCTGCACTGTAGCGTTACAGCTTTACATAATCCAGGTCCAAGGCCATACTGAGTAAGCCAACATTGACAGAGCTAAGGAAAAACCCTGAGAAGAACCAAGACTCCATCCTCCTCTGGTTGACCCTGGACAGCAATGAAATAAACAAACCAAAATGTGGCACTAGTTAAGGTCTATAGCATTATTAGGTTATGGGTTTGGGCAGCAGATGGATGCAGCCAATTGGTAGTCTGAAGACGGATAAACAGGAGGTCCCACTGATGGATGATCTGGTCAAGATCATGCCTGGGACCCTGACTGTAGCAAGGGGAAAGGAAATGGTTGTGTTGTGGCCAATCGGCAGTCAGCAGTCCAAGCTGGGTGGAAGCCCCATTGGTAGGCAATCAACATTACATTTCTCTCACGTTATAATCTTATAGTCAATGTAACATGTCAACTTAAATCCAGTATACTACTGGGGCTTGGGATATGTTGGGGTAAAGAATTGATAAATTGTTGCAAACACAAGTGCAAATGTCTTTGTATTACCCTAGAAGTACAATCACTGGCCAGTTTATTAAGTATCAATTATACATTTATCCATTGCTTTTTAACACAAAGAACTAACCAACCAATCACGTAGCAGCAACTCAATGCACTCTGGCATCTCGATGCAGTGAAGACAAGTTGCTAAAGTTTAAATGAGCATCAGTGACTTTGAATGTGGTTCCTGGTGCCAGAAGGACTGGTCTGAATATTTCAGAAATTGCTGATCAACTGGGATTTTCACGCATGGCCATCTCTAGGGTTTACATAAAATTGTCCAAAAAATAGAAAATATTCAGGGAGCGGCAGTTGTGTGAACATAAATGGCAGCTAAGAACAGGAAACTGATGCTACAATTTGCATAGGCTCAGTAAATTACCATACAAGATTGGAAAAACACCGCCTGGTCTGCTGAGTCTTGGTTTCAGCTTTGACATTCAGATGATTGGATCAGAATTTGACATAAAAGCATGGATCCACCCAGACTTGTGTCAACAATTCAGGCTGGTGGTGTGGGGGACATTTTCCAGCATAATTTGAGCCCCTTAGTACCAATTAAGCATTGTTTAAGCACCACAGCCTTGCTGACCGTGTCCATGTCTTTCTGACCACAGTGTACCCATCGTCTGATGACTACTTCCAGAAGGTTAATGTACCATGTCACAAAGCTCACATCATCTCACACTGGATTCCTGAACATGACAGTGAGTTCACTGTACTTTAATGGCCTCCACAGTCACCAGACCCGAATCCAGTAGAGCACCTTCAGGATGTGCTGGAACAGGAGATTCACATCATGGACGTGCAGCTGATAAATCAACAGGAAGTGGTTGATGTTGTCATGTCAAAATCGATCAAAATATTTGAGGAACGTTTTCAACACCTTGTTGAATGCATGCCACAAAGAATTAAGGCAGGGGCTCTAACCCGGTACTAGCACAGACCACCTGCCTGTACTTTACGCTTTATACGTATATGCTAGATATGTTGCTACAAGCCACAGGCTACTAACTACCTACTACATTTCCTTCCACTCGTTGTTGTTATCTGGTGTTGACCAGAGGAGGATGGGTTCCCCTTCGGAGCCTTGGTTCCTCCAAAGGTTTCTTCCTACAGCTTAGGGAAGTTTTTCCTTGCCTCTGTCTGTCTCTGACTAGCAAGGTGTACCAAATAAAGTGTCTGGTGAGAGTATAGATTGGTGAGATGATACTATCAGGAGAGCAAACTTATGCAAGATCCAGCTCTGCAGCCGCATTCCACGTGGGAACAGTAATCGTTATTACTGAGAAATGCTGAGTGATTGTTCAAACATGACATTAAATGCCGCTGCAGACGCCATGATGGCAGTTCCGGCGTCCAGGCTCATTTCGTGTATTTCCAGGCTGGGTTTTCTCAGGAAGGACCGGGAATATGCTGAGGAGCACAACAGGGCGTGGCCAATCCCTGCCTGCTCTCCCAGGCTTTCTGGACTCCCGAGTGGCACACGTTCAAGAGACTGTGGTTTGGTCAGGAATTAATGTCTCAAAGTGTAAATGATGGTGTGATCGGTGCAGGGGAGTTTGCTCATATTTCATGGCCCCATCAGCCATAACATTAGGGCCACCTGCCTGCATGCTGCTGAAGCAGCTCGGACTGTGGTGCACCGTGTGTTCTGACGCCACTATCCGGATGCATCAGTGAGCCCATGATCAGTTGCTCTGAATCACTTTTGGTATGTTCTACGCTCCCGCAGACACGGCACACTCTACAAGGCCGTTTTGGAGACGCTCGGACTCGGTGGACATCGTAAAAGTGGCCCACGCTCCCAGCAACTTTATCAACTTTAAGAACCTCACTTGTTGCCCCCCCCCCAGTCAGTGTTCATCACTTCTTCAAATGGCAGCGGCCATAATGTCATGGCTGATCTGTGTGCACACAAAAATGCAGGATTATCTCCAAATGTGTAGGAGGATGGGCTTTTTGGAACAATCCGTCATTCCAACTCAATAGTAAAGGACGGGCTCCTCCCTGCTTAGCACAAATAGTTTTATTTGCTTCAGACAAAGGCCCTCGTCCTTGTAGATCTTCATGAGCAGACCACATGAAGAGCCTTAAGCTCATTAGCCACCTGACTGTGGTGGGGCACAAACGGGCTTTGTGTAATTTCCCCTCATATCCATTCAGAAAAAGGCTGAAGGATCTGGAGTCGAAGCTCCGAAACCTCACCTGCTGTTTACGGGGCAGCTCAATGCATATTTCATGGCTCTGAAAGTGATACGCTCCCAGGCTGCCATGCAGTCCGTTTGCCTGCCCCCAGGTGGCAGCAGAGCGCTGCTGGAGTGCTGACTCCATCCCTGTATGCTGCGCAGGTGAGGCATGAAGGGAGGCTGAACGGGCGGCAGCGGAACAGCCATCTGCCGACAGGTTCATCCCTGGGGCATTTCTGAGTCACCCAGGAAAGCGGCGAGGCGTGAATCACAAGAAAATGGCATCGTGGCTTGTGTTCCTGCGTCTGACCGGTTTTCACATGGCCCGGGTGAACTCGAGGCCGCTTAATGAAGAAGGACTCCTCACTGCTCCGCCAGCCCTACAGTCTCAGCAACAGCTCATGGGAATGGCCCCTCCCTTCCTGAGGAAATGAGGAGTCACTTCCACTGTGGACCCATGAAAATAGGCACCAACTTCAGCACCGTGGACAGCAACAGCAAATAACATTGACTCTAGTTATTTCATTACAGTGGCACCTGTCGGGGGCAGGGATATATTAGGCAGTTCTTAAAGTTGATGTGCTAGAAGCATGATCTGAGCATCTTATCAACTCCAGAACAGCAGGTCTTGTGGTACGTTGAGACCAACCCACTATTAGGCAGGTGGTCTTAATATTACGGCTGATCGTAAGGGGGCCCACTCACTTTTAAGCAGGTGGTCTTAATGTTTTGGCTAATCATGAGGAGGGACCTGGTCACTATTAGGCAGGTGGTCTTAATGTTATGGCTGATCATGAGGAGGGACCTGCTCACTATTAGGTGTGTGTGTCTGTGTGTGTGTGTGTGTGTGCGTGTGTGTGTGTGTGTTTTGGTTTGTGTGTGTGTGTTTGAGAATGTGTCAGTGTGTGTGTTCAGGAGAAAGAGAGAGAAAGAAAGAATAAGAAAGCAAGTAGGAGTTGATCAGAGAAAGAAAGAAAGAAAGAAAGAAAGAAAGAAAGAAAGAAAGAAAGAAAGAAAAAGAAAGAGAGAATGAGAGAAAGAACAGAAACAGAGTACAAGAGAGAAAGAGACAGAGATAATACAGTATGTATAAAAGAGAAAGAAAGAAAGAAAGAAAGAAAGAAAGATAAACTAAATGGAATGAGAGAGAATGAAAAACAAGGAAAGAAAAAGAAAGAAAAAGAAAGAAAGAAAGAAAATAAGAAAGAAAACTAAAAATGGATGAAAGAGAGGAAGATAAAGAAAGGCTGAAAGAGAAAGAAATAAAAAAGATGAACAAAAAGAAAGAAAGATAGATGAGCGAGAATGATATAGGGAGAGAATAAAAGTGGGAAAAGCAAAAGAGAGAGAGGGAGGGATTAGGGAAGGAAAGAAAATAAAGAAAAAAAACAATGAAACACAGAAGAGAGATAGGATAAGAAAGCCAATGAAAGAAAGAAAGAGAAAGAAAGAAAGAAAGAAAGAAAGAAAGAAAGATACAGAATGAGTGAGGGAGTAAGAGGGAATAGCAGTGGGAGAGGTAAAATAATAGAGAGAGCAAAGGAGAGAAATAGACATAAAAGACTAAATGAGGGAGAGAGAGAAAATACAGAATAAGAGAGAGAGAGAGAGATGCAAATCAGAGAAAGAGAGTAAGAGTGAGAGAGAATCAGAGAGAACGGTACAAAATCACAGTGAGAGAAACAATGAGAGAGAGAGAGAAAGGGCGAGCGGGTTCTTCTCACTCTCTGCCATCCATCTGCGTATGGCTATTGTTTTTGCTTCGGGCCCAGTTGCCATGGTTACCCCAAGCGCTGCGGATGCGGCCTCGCTTTTTTCTGCCCTGTCGGGAAAAGTCGAAGGGGAGAATCGGAGCGTCTCCGACATCGGTATCAGGGGAGGAGGGAGATGGGCTGATTCGTGAAGCCACCTCAAATGTCAAGGGTACTGTGTGTGTGTGTGTGTGTGTGTGTGTGTGTGTGTGTGTGTGTGTGTGTGGAGGAGGGGCAGGTGGGGGAGTAGGCAGTGGTGTGGGCAGGATCTTGGTCTTGTGATCCCAAGGTTGCAGGTTCCACTTCCTGCCCAGGCATCACTGATGAACCGTTGAACTTGGTTCCGTCCCAATACATTGCTCCCTGGTTGGTGCTTCATGTGTGGTGCAATTTGAGTGATGGGCTGCGTTCACAATCATCGATAGTCACTTTAAAGTCGCTGGGTTGCACGTCGGGGAGCGAGCTTGTATAAAACGACTTCTGTCCCGTCGCTAGTGCTAATAAACATGGGAGGGAATCGCCGAGAATTGACCAAACCTTCAACGGCGAGCGAATACTCTTTGTACCCTTGGAGATCAGATATTGATGCGAGAGGTGTCGCTTTGTTCAACGAGTCCAATGCCTGGATTTTCAGAGTGATTTCACTGAAACAACTCCCTACACTTTCCATGGGATTAAACATAATCTGCAACAACAATTCCAGAGTGAAAGGTCTGTATCTGAAGCACAATGTGTCTCAAACAGGCTCAGGAATACGTCAATTGGTCAATATGTCAATCGGACAGTGTCCAATACCATTGGATGAGAGCCATCGCCATCTGATTCACTTCCAATTGCTGCCTGTTAATCTGACAATGTGCAATGTCATTGGATCAGACCTCTGCTAATCACTGCCTTGTAATCTGATGTTGTCCAATGCCATTGGATCAGATTGCTGTTAATTGCTACCTCTCAAACTGACAATGTCTAATGCAGTTTGGTCATAGCGCTGTCCATTGCAGACAATTGCTACCCATCACTATTGACAATGTCCAACACTATTGGTTCAGAGCTCCGCCAGTTGCTACCTCTTAATCGTACAATGTCCAATGTCATTGGATCAGAGCCCTGCCAATCCTACCTCTTAATCAGACAACATCCAAGTCCATTAGATCAGAGCATTATCCATTGCCACTTGATTCACTGACAATCACCATCTGTCAATCAGACAATGTCCAACGCCATTGGATCAGATCGCTGTTAATTGCTCCCTCTCAATCTGACAACGTCCAGTGCAAATGCATAAGAGCGTTGTCCATCACTACCTGATTCACTGCAAATCTCTACTTTTCAATCTGACAATATTGAATCAAATTGGATCAGAGCTCTGCCAATCGCTTCCTCTCAATCAGACAATGTCCAATGTAATTGGATAAGAGCGTTGTCTATTGCTCTCAATCATTACCACTCAATCTGACAATGTCAAACGCCAGGACTAGAGATTCACACCCCTGTCGAACACCATTGGATCAGGACAGTGTCTATCGGAATCAGATTTTCGGAGAAGATCACATCATTTGCCTTTGATGGTAATATGAAGATTGGGAAGTGAAGGAACTCTGAGAACTTTGGTTTCTAATGAAAATGAGAATTTTTTTAGGAGATAAAGGAGCAGGTTCTTTGGTTCTTGAGGGAAGGGGTCCAGAAGATCTAAAATGATTGAAAAATGAGGGATATCTGATAAGTGGATGGGTGCAGATTCTAGACAGGTGGTTATTATCAAGTCTGAATGCCTTTCAGCAAAGTAACTGGATTTTGAGGTGGGTGGGGCATGACTCTTCCTATAACTGGTGTAGGGAATCTGCTGTGGGTGAAAGGTGCCACCTTATTGGATAAAGGGTAAATGGGCACCATGAAGCTTGGCTCACCTTTTCATGGAAATGGTCCTCCATCCCTTCAGACTCGTTACGGATGCCGAGCAGAGGTTTTCCATTGACCCGTTTGTGTATGTGTGCGTTGTCGATGGGTGGTCTATATATTTACCCCCCACTCGCTGCCCAACTATCTCATCATTGATTGGCACGGTAACATCAGCCCAAGGCTTTCGCTTCCTGGGTCCATTCTGCTCGATACCAAGCAGCCAGATTAACGTCCTGATTTAATTAACCTGGACGTTTCCGTGCCAATCGATAGCCAGGAGGGCCAACAACAGTATAACTCGCGCTGATTAGCAGCTGGTAATGATTCTCGATTTGCATCTGGATGCACAGCTGCAGCCACTGCAGAACACTGAAGAGCTTGCCATTTAGACATCGGGGGGTATATTTAAATGTGTTTGTTTTTGGTAATAAAGAGAGAAAATGGCAAAAAAAAAATTCAATGAGGATTATGGCGACATGGATGGGAGCATGCGTGGGTGGTTTGCTTTTTTCACTTTGCTATTCTGAACAGATGGTTGAATGCTCAATTAGACAGCAAACATAACCTCGGTTAAAAAAGGGCTGCGTAGCCTCTATCAAGAATATTAAGGGGTCATGTGCTTCTTTAGTGGTGAGGGGAGTTATTAAACCCATATTTAACAAATTGTTCTTCTAATTTTTTATCGCATATGTCCATTTGGTTCCAGATTTGTCATAATGTGGCTAACAAGCAGTGTAGTAAGATGGTACCTTGCTAAAGGGTAACTCGTTGGTACCTGAGCCAGGATTCTGATCCTAAACGCAAGTTCCTAAACTCTAGGCAACTGGCCATTGATGCACATTTTTTGACACCTTGGATATTAGGCCAATGGTTGCGATTTCAACAATAAACATCATGGTAAAGGAGCTCCCAGAAGTTCTCAGGGATAATTCATATATGTAGGAAGAAGGAATATGAACCCAAGAACATCCTACGTAAGACATTTTAAGTGGGAATTGATAGAAAACGAACAGGAAATGGACCAATAATGGTGTGTATGGCAGGATTACAAAAAAGCTACTGCTCTGGGGAAAAAATCAGTACTGCCCTGCTACAGTTTATTAAACATCATGTGGAAATGTTTTATGGATGGATATGATAAAATAGAACTGTGATTTAAATGAGAAAAGGCATTACATCTATGAAACATGGTGGTGGTTTGGGCCCATTTTGCTTCATCGGGACATCTTGCCATCATTGAATTTTTATTACTGTATATACAGTTGTGTATACGTTTACATACAGTGACAATTTGTGATTTCTTAACCATTTTTCAAAGAATATGAATGATAACACAACCACACTCATGGTTAGTCGTTGGCTGAAACCATTTATTATCAATCAACTGTGTTTAATCTTTTTACATCATAATCATAACACAAACTACCCAGAATGGCCCTGATCAAAAGTTTACACACCCCAGTTCTTAATACTGTGTTTGTGGTAGCTGTGGATGAGGCTCTTTACCTTCACAGATGGTAAAGCTGCCCATGCAGGGAGTTGTGAGGCCAAATAGCCCCCAATGAGATTTTCAGATTTGTAAGACACATGTAGATGCATCTAAAGACACATTTAGGTTCACTGATGGGCTTGTGGTTGTCAAAATATGTATGCAGTTCTTTACAAAGGACGATTTCCTAACTCACTCTGAATACACAACTGTAAGATTGAGAAGAAAACTAGACGCCTCAGTCCAACACCACTTGATGGCCCAATGAGTGAGAAGCTAAGACGCGTTCATTCTGCACAGGTGAATTTTCTGTATAGTGCGTAGCCTTGCACAATTATGGTTGAGAATGGTGTGCTACCATTAGCATTAACACCCATCACCACAAATTGCAACAGTCTTGTAGAAAAATTCCAGGTTTTAAATCTTTTGTCCACATTTTGAAGTCAGTGTGGCAATGTGTGCTTAATACCCCATGCTAATTACAGGGTCTTGTTAAGCTAGTTTGCTACCAACTCACTTTAGCTATGCTGTAGCTAATGACAGCAAAAATGATTTTTTTCTTCTTCTTTTTTAAATGATAAATTCCCCATTGTTTCCCCAATTGTGTCAACTCCAGCTCCACCCACTTCCCCCAGTAACTTGATACAACCAACACTGGGAGGGTAGAAACCCTCATCCTCAGGGCTAGATTTAACAGGGGGGCTTTGGGTGACGGGTCACTAAGATGGACTACCAGTCACTGATTGTGCGGGTTGACCTTGCTTGGCCAAGGCTTGAACTGTTCTCAATGAGAAAAAGTAAATTTAAAAAAAAGGACTAAAGTACTTTAATAACCTTCCCTTGTGCTGTAGCATGTGCCTACTGGTGACAGAATCATATGCTCTTAAATTTTAGTTTAAAGAACCCCTCACAGATTTAAACGCTTTCAGCGGATCCACAGGGTGAAGTAAGTGGTCCTGAAACCTCTTGAACCCCTGTGTTTTTTGGCTTAATATCTGGCATTTGCTTGTCATAAAAAGTATCATGACCATATCAGTTCATTCCAAGTCTCAAGAACCTTTCATATAATTATACTAATTTTAATTTTCTTAATCATTCCCATTGAAGTCTCTCTTAATGTCAGATTGGCCACCCCAAATCTACCCACCCTCCAGTGCTGGACTTCTTATTCCTCCTCTTTCTGAAGATGGATGGAGGGGCTACAGCAAAGGCCTTGTAGAATATTCATCAGAAAATGTAGAGCCGGAGAGCTTCTAACTCGTGAACTGACCCCAGCCAATTTGTTGGAAACTCTAAATGCTGCTTGAAAAGAGCGTCTAACCTTTCCTTACTGTTGAAAAATGTGTTGCTTTGGCTAAAGGTCAGCAGTGCACTTCAGCTTCACAGCAATTTTGTGTTACAAGCTGGTCCAGCTGTTAACACAATGAATATATCATAATGCTCAACCTGGGGATATTTGGTCCCTACAAAGGATTATCATTTTGTGACTGGGGGTTTGTGTGGGGGTGCATTAGTGCACTCTTCATAATGAAAAATGATTTTCCCCATTAGAATAGGCAGCTTTTATTAGAACAAAAACATATGTTGCTCTGATAAAGCACCTAGATCTATTGGAGATGGTTATGGTGCCATCTTGTGGAGAATTATCCACCTGCTAAATGTGAGCGAGTTTGTGTGATTTGATTAATTATTGAGCAAGCAAGTTATGGACTCATTTATAAATGAAGGAATATATTTCCCATGTTATATATTACACAAAAATCTTTAAACATGGCACCAAAATCTTCTTATCTTTCACCAACTTCTTCAAACCTTACCAAACTTCTTCTCATACTTCTACATAAGAATCTTAAAACATGGCTACAAAATCTCCAAAACTTACAAAACCATGTTAAATTTTACTTAAAAATATTAAAATCTTACACCATCTTCAAATCCTATGGAAAATCCTTAAATCTCATTAAAAATCTTGAATCTTTACTTCCGTATTCAAATATTCCGTATTCACACTTCCTACACATTTTTTTCACATTTTTAACAAAACAAAAGAAATCTTCCAGATAAATCCTTTTTATAACATTTCCAGTTTTGTGCAGATGAGGCATTCTAAACATGAATATATTAAAGATGTTTTCAATTATTATTGTTTCTCTTTATTTACAAGGCCTCCAGAGATGCTTGAGCTTAAAGGGCTTTGCAAGATCATGATTCATCTTTGATTTACATATACACACAAACACAACACTGGCATACACACACATACACAGTAGAGGGAGTGTGTTCAAGAGCATTTGGTGGCCGTTAGATGATGGTGTCCACCTGGGATTGAAAGCTTTATTCACTTGGTGCACCACACCTTCCATTACAGCGTGTAAATAAAAGGAAAGCTACCGTTCAATATGGCGTTAAGTGCCGCATGTAACACTGGAACGCAGGCCTTTGAGGCGTTTTGGATATAATTGTACTTTATGCTGAAAAGCTATTGAGCATGGCCATGGTTGCCATGGAAACGCACCTCACTCTGGCCTTTAATTATCCAGAGCGCCAATCGTTGGAGAAACACCGTCCTCAAGGACGATCTCCAATCAGCTCGGATTCCATCACGGCGGTGTGAAGATCTTGCCCTGCCATACTCCGTATTCACCTCACTTTTTAGAAGCTTTCATCAGCCATAACATTAACACCACCTGCCTAGTACTTGGCAATACTCCTCAATGAGTCTTGGGTGCCCATGATCCTACTGCCACTTCACCAGTTGGATCACTTTTGGTATAAACACCTAGAACACTACACAAATCAACTTCAAGAACTGACTGTTCACTTGCTGCCTAATATATGCCACCACCACGGTAATTGAATAACAATTTCAGCTCTGGTCTTATGATTATCATCATCACACCAAATTTGATGGACCTCCCATTCCAATGCCTCCTTAGCAGCTCCACTCTTCTGAGAAGATTGAGTGTAAATTTGGGAATTTGGTTGAGACCATTTGGTTGAAAAGAGCGTTTGTGAGGTATGATGTTGGGCAAGAAGGTTTTGGTCATAATATGAAGATAAATTGTGTAAAAAACAATCAAGCCATTGTATCTGATTTAGAATGAAGCGAAAACTAAGGTGTAAACAGCACAGATCTTCAGGGCAGTTTTGAAAGTAAAGCCTCTTAAAACCATTTCCTCAAACATTCCATCAGATACCAAACACTTGAAAAAATGAAGGGGCGAAAATGGCAGGCAACAAGCATGGCCCAAGTTATTCGGTTCCACCTTAAATTGAGCTGCTGTGATGCACTGTGGGGGCAGTTAAGGTGGAACAGAATATTCCAATTTCCAATATCACCCACTCACCTGAATACAGCCTGAGATTACCTCCCAAAATGGAAAGGTTTGGCCGTTTTGATATTTGAGGTCAGTGTTGTAGGCCACAACTCTAGCAGACATCATGCTATTCCTTCATGCTCACAGCAGTGCACTTCCCTACCGAGCCCAATACACACACACCTGACAAACACACACTCGCTGTTTGTGGTGAAGCATTGTACAACAAATCTGTCATTTTGTCAGACCATCGCACACACTCGACATGCGTCAGAGCAAAAGCGGCAAAAGAGTCGAATGAAGAAACAAAGCACTTTCACAACAGCAGCCCCTGGCATTCAGCAGGGTGCCAACACTTTATTCAGCGTCTCTTCTGTGGTTTTACGAGGATTTCTGATCATAAACACTAGATGTTTACGGTTAGGGTTAGACCTTCATTGGCCTGAAACTGCGGTTCTAAGGCCCATGTGCCGGTTCTCCTGCTTTAGCATGGAACCCCCGAGCACAACGCTTACACAGGAATGGGTTTAACTCCTCCACCACCAAGGAAATGATGAACAGGTCTCATCTTCTCTCAGATTGAGAACTTTCCCAGCAGTTTTTACTTCACATATCGCCAACGCCAATGCCCAATCGGATTTTGGAGCTTATGAGTGAGGGAACATTAATGAGCGTTATCTTTCGGTCTAATACGAAAAGCCCTCAGCCATTAATAAAACACTAAACGGATTCTGCCGAGCGCTTGTGTTCCAGCTTCAAAGACCCCGTTTTAGAGTCGTGGTCGCGGAAAGCGCGTCTCCGTCAGGCTCTGCGCTCTTGTTTTTTTTCCCGCGTGAACAAAAGACAAACTAAAAAAAGAGGAAAACAGGAGTTGAGAGAGGTGAGAAGTGGAAGAATAAAGAGTTGAATAGTTCATTCCGCCTCTCACAGCGCTTCCTTCCTTCTGCGATTCTGTGAAGCGGAACTGCTGCGTTTTCCCTTTTCTTTTCCCCACAAACACACGCTGTGCTGCTCACCCACCAAGTTTTGGAGGATCGCGTTGCACTCCTGACTTTTGATCGGTGTGTGTGTGTGTGTGCGCGTGCGCACTCCCTGCAGGATGTAAAGTCTGAGAGGCCGTGGCACTAGCCTGCTGTTCAGCCTTCGGAAAAATCGACAGGGTGGGCTTCCATGAGATGTCCACCAAAGCAAAAAGTTTCTTCTAGAGGAAAACCAAGCTGTGTTTTCAATGTGTGTGTGTGTGTGTGTGTGTGTTTGTGTGCGTGCTTGGAAGGTTACCACTTACCTTCAAAGGAGCAATGAATGTAACCTTGGACATTCAGCAGGAGAAAAACTAATTCAAAGAAATTTTAATTGAGGGGAAATTAAGTCAAATTGTTGACAGCAGTGGTGAATAGAACCAGACATCTGGTTCCTCTAAAAGCTCCCTCCCATAAAGGTTTTGCACATCCTGCATCTTTTTTCCCCCTGTAGTTACCATAGGTTTGAAAGAAAGAAAAAACACATATTGGTTCTGTGCTGAAACACTGAGATCCCTGGGTAGTTCCTCTGTGATTGACGACATGGACCATCCATCCAGTTATCAGTAGAAGATGCCCAAGCCAACTTCTGTCATGATGTGGGGGAACGGCATCAGTGCCCAAAGCACTTGCACATGTGAAAGGTACCATTGCCTGAGGTGTATATTGGTATTTTAGAGAGACATGTGTCATCATTAGGGTGATGTCTTTCCTTGCCAGCAGTTTAGATCTCACTCCTGTTGAAAAAGAGCTTAATAAAGAGAATGGCCACCAGGGACTGAAGTATTTAACAGAGCAGATATGGGCAAACTGTGACGGGAGCTACGGCTCCATCTGGTGGCCAAAGATAGTCACTGTCCCAGGAATACTGAACTACCCTGGTCACGCCCCCACCAGCTGTGTGCCATATGGACTAATCATGGCCACTTGTTTTAAATACATCTAAAATAAGTCATTTCTTTAACAGACAGTAATTCCTAAGTTATTTAAAGCAGCAATGCTTATAAAAAAATTAAGTAAACTGGGCTGCGTACTTCTTACCTTTTGTGTTTTACCAGTTAAGATAAAAAGCATAAATGACTAGTCTATAGTTTTTCTATAGTCTATATTACAGACTTACATCTGTTCCTTTGTTGCCCTTCGACTGGAAATTACAACCAAAAGCTGCACAATGCGGCATGTATTTCCTCTCTGGTGTGCCAAACAAAAATGCCGCAGCAACCTCTACACGTCATCATCCCAGAATGCATTGTGTGCGCAAAAACATGGTCGCGCCCATGGCACCAAAACAGTTATAAATAACAAAGTTTTAATGAATAACAAAAACATTGCAGTTCTTTTCAAATATATTTTTATGAATCGGGTGTACTTTGTAACATTCAGGGTAACTTGTCATAATAGTCGGGGTTCCCTTTAAGGGAAAGTAAAATCTAAAGCAAATATATAAAATCAGATCTCAGAGACTTCAGTGAGTCGAACCCTCACATGCAGCCTCTGTGTCTTTACTCTTTCATTCTCTCTCTCTCTCTCTCTCTCTCTCTCTCTCTCTCTCTCTCTCTCCTTACTCTTTCTTTCTTTCTCTGTCTGTTTCCTTCCTCTTTCATTCTCTCTCTTTCCTCTTTCTTTCTCTC